>PIJE02000021.1:970698-1043198 GCA_002895965.2 Coryphaenoides rupestris
GACACACTGCACGGATTGATCTGCATACATTTTAGAAAGATAAAGGTGATGTGTTGTGTGAGTTCGTGTGTGTGTGTGTGTGTGTGTGTGTGTGTGTGTGTGTGTGTGTGGTGTGTGTGTGTGTGTGTGTGTGTGTGTACTGTGTGAGATGTGCACACACATTTACATCTTCGGTTGTTTCACACAGACAGTTTCCTGTCTGTCATATAAATGTGACATTTAGAATAGGTCAACAACAATGTTTTTTTTTCAACTGGAGGAAAGTTCTACCAAAAATATTACAGCCTATACAGATGTGTTTTTATTAACAAACAAGATGAACTTATGTTGTGTTTGGACAATGTATACAGTTTACATGTAAGATATGATACCATACACATCATATAATTTGCACAAGCGTGAGCAGTGCATTGTTGGTTGTTTCACTGGAAGCTGTGAAAGCCATGCTGGTCTTATGTTCAGCATAACGCCCAACATGCATGTGTGTCCAATACAAATGTTAATGTTCTGTTTTTGGCTCATCAGGGTTTTGACATGGGTTTGACCATGGTTACGTTTTAATGATGAAGTTAAGTTTGGTTACCTTCAACCTCACATGTTTGCCTCACATTAGTAACTGTCCACCAACGAGTGTCACCAGGCACCAGTGGAGGCTGGCTGTGCCACCGCTGCAGCAGCTGACACTGTGGAGGTTGGTGCTTTTTATTTATGTCACTCATAGTGGTATCAAAATCCATGTGAGCAAAAGTAAAGAAAATAACCTTTGTGAACACATGGTAAACTTTGGTGTACAAATGTTGTGATCAAATTTATGTAAAAATGTTCAGATTAACTTTTGTGTATAAATGTTTGTGATTCCTCGATGTTAATGACAATACAAATCATCAGTTGATTTTTAGCAAACTTTTTTTTGGTTTAAACATTCACTTGTGTATACAAGTGAATGCTCTGTCCCTCCCTCTCTGCTCTGTCCCTCCCTATGTAGCTCTGTCATTGAGAAGATAACACTGTGTCCCTGAATGTGATAGATTGGCAAGATGCCCTGATTGGTCAGAAATGAGCTGGGAGCAGTCTAAGTCTAAATTCTCTCATACAGACATTCTCACTAATAGCTGACAGATGATTAGGCCATTTCTAACAAATTATGCTCAAATAATAGCTATTAATACTTACCTACAGCACCTTAGATTGACTCAAATGAATCAAATCACATGAAAGGAAAAAAGCAGTATTGAGATTTTTGATTATCCATGTCCAATCAGCATTATTTGTGATGCATCAGTGAATTGACACTACATCAGCATCTTCTGACTGTGGGGTCGTCTGCCTCACCCCGGTGTGTATCAAAAGGTGTTTCCTCTGGTGTGTGTGGGAGGAACTTGTGGGCTGTCCTCTATACAGACGAATACTAAAGCCCTGCAGTGCCCACCACTCCCACACACACACCCTGCCTCTCCTCTCTCTTTCAGGTCCGCAAAACTAGAAAGGAACGGGAATTTGTGTGGAAAACCCAAGTGTGTGTTTGTGTGTGTGTGTGTGTGTCAGTGTCTGTGTGTGTGGGTGCATGTGTGTGTATGAGTGGGTGTGCAATTTTCTGTGGAGGTGTGTGTTTGTGCATGTGTGTGCGTGTGTGTATGTGTTTGCAACTGTGTGTGTGAGAGTCTGTGTGTGTGTGTGTGTGTGTGTGTGTGTGTGTGTGTGTGTGTGTGTGTGTGTGTGTGTGTGTGTGTGTGTGTGTGTGTGTGTGTGTGTGTGTGTGTGTGTGTGTGTGTGTGTGTGTGTGTGTGTATGTGTGTGTGTGTATGTGTTTGCAACTGTGTGGGTGAGAGTCTGTGTGTGTGTGTGTGTGTTTGTGCATGTGTGTGCGTGTGTGTATGTGTTTGCAACTGTGTGTGTGTGTGTGGTCAGAACTGAACAAAATAGTGTGACTGTGAATCTGATATGTAGACAGAGCAATATTGTACATGAAAAGTTAAGGCAAAATATGCAACATACACAGATCTGTCCATAGTAACAGACACATGCTCTGGTGGTGTGTCCCTCTCCTTCCTCTCTCTCTTTTTCTTTCAGATAAAGCCAAATTGTATGTGTGTGTGTGTGTGTGTGTGTGTGTGTGTGTGTGTGTGTGTGTGTGTGTGTGTGTGTGTGTGTGTGTGTGTGTGTGTGTGTGTGTGTGTGTGTGTGTGTGTGTGACAATACCAGCATGTAGAATAGGTCCACTCCTACACACACATGCACACACACATTCTTCAGTATTATCCAGTCAATCAGTGGGAATGCTGCATCCTGGACAGCTGCAAATTGAAGAGCACACACACACACACACACACACACACACACACACCACACACACACACACACACACACACACAAGAAGAGTGTAGGTGGTGACAGCGTCGAGAGCTTTGAAGGTTATAACCCCCACTACCCTGTTAAGACATGTTACTAAGTTATTAAGGTAAGTACCAAGATAAATACAAAACATCTTTATTAAAGCATCAATGTTTTGTACCTGTCTTGGTATTTATCATGTCTTATCGTGTAATGTTGACAGACATATTCAGTCGGCATGGTGTGTAGTATCAATGTTTTATATTTTAGAGTAGGAAAAAGATCTTTGAAATGAAAATTAAGCAAGAATGTAATACATCCAAATAACATTTGGTACGTGCAATTTTATCCCATTTTCATTTTAGCAGTATCGTTCATATGTGTTGATTAAAAAAGGAAATTGAGACAGTGAGAGAGAGAAGCAGAGAGCGAGAGACAAAGAGAGCGAGTGAGAGAAAGCGAGCGCGAGAGAGAGAGCGTGTCACGCCCTCCATATCTACCCCCTAGCTATGCCTCTACCTGTCTGTGTGTGTGTGTGTGTGTGTGTGTGTGTGTGTGTGTGTGTGTGTGTGTGTGTGTGTGTGTGTGTGTGTGTGTGTGTGTGTGTGTGTGTGTGTGTGTGTGTGTGTTAGGGGCGTGGTTGCTCCCTGGCTCATCATCCCCTGCGCTCACCTGTTCTGCCTCTCACACCTGAGGCCCATCAACTGGTCAGCTACTCGTGAAGAACGGAAAGCCATCCCTCCAGTATGACTACGAACTTCTGGCAGTGACGATTGAAAGCCTCGGCAAAATTTGCATATTCTCCAGTCTAATCCCCACCCTCCGACAAAGTTCTGAGATGTTCAGCCGTATCTACAGTGCCGATCTATGGCACTATGGATTTCTTGCTGGTGACGGAAACCTGGTTTAACATTGGTGATCTTGTTCCACTTGTAGAACTCTGTCCTGATGTCACTTTTTGAGCACACCTAGACGTGGTGGGGGTCTAACCGCTGTGTTCAAGAATCATTTTAATTGACGCCTACTGCACTCTGACCAATTCTCCAGTTTCGAGGTGCAATTAATTAAAGTGGGCACAGTCAATCCCCTTTTAATTGCACTTGTGTATCGTCCGCCAAAGATGAGACTTTATTCCACATTTTGCGGATTTTCTGTCCACTACCATGCCCAACTTTGACAGCGTCCTGATTCTTGGTGATTTTAATATTCATGTCTGCTGTCCCTCTAAGCCTCTTGTGAGCGAATTTATGCACCTAGTGGAATCTTTTAATCTGACTCAGTTTGTCGCTGGCCCTACACACAAGCTAGGCCATACACTTATCGTGTGGTTTTCCTATCTGCAATATGGAAACAATTGATGCCTGTCTATCGGATCATAGTGCTGTGGTATTTGATTAATTTCTGCCTTTCCTACCAACAAATTCTCAACTCCCTGCTCGCTGCTCTCGCGACATTAACTCTTCAACTGCCGATAAGTTCACCCAGGCCCTCATAGTTGCTCCAAATACATGCACTATTGAGGTTTCTCCTCCCCATCTCAGCACTGAGGAGCTTACTTCACTATTCCACACCACCTGCTATTCTATTTTAGATTCTATTGCCCCCCTCAAATTGAAAAGGCCCAAACCTAAAGGTTTACCTTGGCTCAATGACGGCATCAGAGCCTTAAGGAGGGAATGCAGAAAAGCAGAGCGGAAGTGGAAACATGATAAGCTCCAAATTTCCTTTGAAATTCTGAGGGACAACCGTCTCAACTACCAGGAAGCAGTTAAGGCTGCAAGAACTAAATACTTTTTTGACCTCATCTCGAACAACGCTCGAGAATGAAATCTGTAACCTGCCCCCTTGATATAATCCCCACTGCTCTCCTGAAGGATGTTGTGGACGTAGCCGGTCCCAGCATCCTCTCTATCGTCAACAGCTCTCTGGCCACTGGTACCGTTCCAACCGGTTTCAAGCATGCAGTGGTCCAGCCCCTCTCAACTGCTGCCCTACCTACAACAAAATAACATATTGGAAAGAAAGTCAGGTTTTAGGGCGCACCACAGTACAGAGTCTGCCCTGTTGAAAGTGTCCAATGACCTGCTCCTCTCTGTCGACTCCGGTGACTGTGCTATCCTGATTCTTCTCGACCTCAGCGCAGCTTTTGATACAGTGGATCATGACATTTTAATTGACCGTCTCCAGTACGGGGTTGGTGTTGATGGCACCGCCTTGACCTGGTTCTCATCCTATCTCAGCAATAGAAGTTTTGCTGTGAATTTAGGCCATTCTTCATCCCCCCCAGCTAGTCTTTCCTATGGGGTCCCACAGGGTTCCATCCTGGGTCCCATTCTGTTTTCCATTTACATGCTTCCCCTTGGTCAAATTATTCAAAAGCACAACATTTCCTTCCACTGCTATGCAGATGACACACAGCTTTATCTTCCCCTGAAACCTAACGACCGGTGCAATCTAAACAGTCTCATAGACTGCCTTGAGGACATCAAGTGTTGGATGGCGTAAAAACTTCTTGCAGTTGAATGAAAACAAGACTGAAATTATACTATTCGGCTCCCCTGACTCCATCAAATTGACCACCAGCCTAGGCAATCTGTCTACTCTGGTTAAGCCCCATGTCACAAACTTTTGGTGATATTTGATTCTGCCTTTAAGTTTGACAAACAGGTCAATGCAGTAGTAAAAGCCGGCTTCTTCCAACTTCGCACTATTGCCAAAATCAAGAATTTCCTGTCTTCCAAAGATCTTGAGAAGGTCATCCACGCCTTCATATCCTCTCGGCTAGACAATTGCAATGCCCTGTACACTGGAATTAGTCACTCGTCCCTGTCCCGCCTGCAACTGGTCCAGAACGCCGCTGCCAGGCTCCTGACAGGTACCCGGAAAAGGGACCATATTAGCCCTACTCTGGCCTCTCTCCACTGGCTTCCAATACAGTTCAGGATTGAATTCAAGATTCTCCTGTTTGTTTTTAAAGCCCTGAATGGACAGGCCCCCTCTTACATCACAGACCTCTTGACCCCTTATTCCACCTCCAGGCCCCTCAGGTCGTCTAACTTGGGGCTCCTGGCTGTCCCGCAACCTAAACTGAAATCCAGGGGTGACTGCGCCTTTGCTGTTGCAGCCCCTAGACTATGGAACAGCACCCCCCTCTCTATCCAATCTGCCCCCTCCATTGACTCTTTCAAGTCCAGGCTCAAAACATACCTCTATTCCTTGGCGTTTTGATCCTCCAAATGTGACTGATGATTTGTATTGTTGCACTGTGTGTATTGATGCTTATGTGGGTGTTTTGTTTATTCTATATTTTATTATGATTGCCTGCTCTGGTTGTACAGCAGTTTGGTCAACGTGAGCTGTTTTAAATGTGCTTTATAAATAAATTTTACTTACTTACTTACTTCTACTCATCCCCAGATCGTGTTGGTATTTTCCACATCAGTATCGCAAAGTGTTTTTCAGTCCCGTAACTAACCTCACTCTACCTTGTCAGATCCCGTCCGTCCTGGAATTCCCTTCTGCCTGTCGACCTGCTTCTTCCTGCCTGCCTGCCCGTCTGTCCTTCCCGGTTCCCTACCTGTCATCCATTCACCCCGTCCTCGCCCGAATCGTCTGCCTCTGTGCCTGGCTCCCCAAGTTTTTGTTCTATTCTGCCTGGATTGTTTGTTGTTTTCTGTGGACTTTAGTCCATATTGTATCTCCACTGTCCCTTTTTAGTTGACCTCTTTCTCTCTGACTCTCTCTCCCTCTATCTTAGACTCCCTCACTTCCTCTGTCTTTGTCTGACTCTTTCCCTCTCTCTCTGTACATCTCTGGCTCCCTCTGACTCTCTCTCTAACTCTCTCTCTGAATCCCTCTGAATCCCTCTGACTCTCTCTCTCTCTCTCTCTCTCTCTCTCTCTCTCTCTCTCTCTCTCTCTCTCTCTCTCTCTCTCTCTCTCTCTCTCTCTCTCTCTCTCTCTCTCTCTCTCTCTCTCTCTCTCTCTCTCTCTCTCTCTCTCTCTCTCTATATATATAGAGAGAGAAATATATATATATTTATAGAGAGGATGTATATGTATAGATGCTGTATATATACATATTTATATACAATAGTAAAAATAAATATATTTCAGAAAATAAATGTCATTAAATTAATTAGTGTGTAGATTTACTTTACTTTGCCACTAATCTGAATAATTATTTAATTCCTTATTTTCTACGTCTATTCATTCATTGCTATTCATTTTCATAATGAACCAGAAAGTGTAATTGTGACTCATGGTTCTTCTGTGTTCTGTGAGCACTGCCTATCCTCTCTCCCTCCCTCTCTCTCTCTCCCCCCATATTTTTGATTCAATGAGTTATGACTCACTTCACATGTTGTCTGTTGTTTGCGAGTCTGCCCACAGAGTTCCACCCCAGATTGTACTCATAACAGATGGACTTAACATAATAGTAGCAATACATGTTGTGTGGATGTTGTCATTTCTGATTTACAAAGGAATCTATTTTACATTTATATATGTGCTTGACCCCCCCCCCCCACACACACACACACACACACACCACCACCACCACCCCTGAATACACTGAATACACACACGAGAGATCCATTTGAAATATGGCATGTTAGATCAGATCTACCAGCTGAAACAACAGTATTAGTCAACTTATAAATGTATAACAGTATAAATGTCAACTTCAATGGTGCAAACCGGAAAAACATAGGCCACTTGGAAGTTGGATCGATGTTGACTGCCTTGGCTCGGCTACAGCCCGTTGGGAGCAGCGGCCCAACAATAAAAGCAATTGAGTGTGCGGTTGAGGAGGGCGAGCAGGCGTTATAATAGCCCAGGGGTGTCAAACATGCGGCCCGGGGCCCGATGCGGCCCGCCAGCTGATCCAATCCGGCCCTGGAGCCAATTTCATAAAATGGGTTCGATGGATGGATGGATGGATTAATCTTTCTGATTGATTTGTTCACTTTATTCCAAATCACTAAAAAAATGTTGTAGTTCCTACAAATAACCACTAAGCTGCACGAATCGTAAGAGTTTGATATGTATTTTCGTGGAGTTTTGTTTGTCCGGCCCCTGCTAATTAGCATTGGGTCTGTTACGGCCCTCAACCTCAAGTGAGTTTGACACCCCGTAATAGCCTGTCCTGTGACTCACCGACACTTGAGCTTGGGCCCCATCTAGTGGTGCGATGGTGTATTGCTCGTTGTCATTCATTCCTAAATCAAGTCCATAGACCATAAAATATAGGTCAAGACAGTCAAAGTCACAAAATACATATACATAATAATTAATGATAATGGAAAAGTTAATTTATTTCAGGAATTTAATTCAAAAAATGAAACTATATTATATAGATTCATTACACACAACGTGAAATATTTAAAGCCTTTATTTGTTTTAATTTGGATGATTATGGCTTACAGCTAATGAAAACCCAAAATTCAGTATCTCAGAAAATTTGAATATTGTGAAAAAGTTCAATATTGTATTATAGAAAGTGTGGTAGGAAAAGGTGCACAAGCAACAGGCATAACTGCAGCCTTGAGAGGATTGTCAAGCAAAGGCCATTCAAGAATTTGGGGGAGTGGACTGAGGCTGGAGTCAGTGCATCAAGAGCCACCACGCACAGACGTATCCAGGACATGGGCTAGGACAACGTCAGAAGCGTCTTACCTGGAGAAAAAGAACTGGACTGTTGCCCGGTGGTCCAAATTCCTCTTTTCAGATGAAAGTAAAGTTTGCATTTCATTTGGAAATCAAGGTCCCAGAGTCTGGAGGAAGAGTGGAGAGGCACAGAATCCAAGTTGCTTGAAGTCCAGTGTGAAGTTTCCACAGTCAGTGATGATTTGGGGAGCCATGTCATCTGCTGGTGTTGGTCCACTGTGTTTTATCAAGTCCAAAGTCAACGTACCTGTCTACCAGGAATTGTTAAAGCACTTCATGCTTCCTTCTGCTGACAAGCTTTATGGAGATGCTGTTAATCTTCCAGCAGGACTTGGCACCTGCTCACACTGCCAAAAGTAGCAATACCTGGTTTAATGACCATGGTATTACTGTGTTTGATTGGTCGGCAAACTCGCCTGACCTGAACCCCATAGAGAATCTATGAGGTATTGTCAAGAGGAAGATGAGAGACACCAGACCCAACAATGCAGACGAGTTGAAGGCCGCTATCAAAGCAACCTGGACTTCCATAACACCTCAGCAGTGCCACAGGTTGATCGCCTCCATGCCACGCCACATTGATGCAGTAATTCATGCAAAAGGAGGCCCGACCAAGTATTGAGTGCATATACATGAACATACTTTTCAGAAGGCCAACATTTCTGGATTAAAAATCTTTTTTATTTTATTGGGTTTATGTAATATTCAATTGGCTGAGATACTTAATTTTGGCTTTTCATTAGCTCTAAGCCATAATCATCAAAATTAAAACAAATAAAGGCTTGAAATATTTCACTGTGTAATGAATCTATATAATAATAAGTTTCACTTTTTGAATTGAATGACTGAAATAAATGAACTTTTCCACGATATTCTAATTTATTAAGATGCACTTGTATGTATCCACAGTATTTAAATATAGCATAGGGAATAAGGCATATGTATGCAGAAGTAATTGAATAATCTAAATATGATCAATGTTAGAAATGTAATTGAATTTGACAGGGTGTGTGGCCCAATCTTGTAGAATTGCGCTCTACAACATCCGGATCTTCCTCTGACCTCTGGAATCAAACCCTTACAATGCATCCAGAATGCGTTCCAGCAGCCCACCTGATGTTCAATTTACCCAAATTCTCCCATGTAACCCCGAAAATGTTGACTGAGTATCTGTACAAACTAGGGATGCACCGATACCACTTTTTTCAGACCGAGTACAAGTACAAGTACTTACATTTGGGTACTTGCCGATACCGAATACTATGAGGGGTGGAAGTAACAAAAATTAATAAATGAATGTGTAATCGATTAAAATGCAATCAAATTAAATAGTCACTTGATGATTCAGCAAACGATTTGATTAATTCAGAACCAAATTGATTAAAATGCAATCAAATAAAATAATCACTTGATGAATTAACAAATGATTTAATTAATTCAGAACCAAACCGAATAAAACTAAATCAATAAAATGAAACAACAATCAAATACATCATTGAAATAAAGACTGGTTTTATCTAATCACCTTGACATTCAATTCAGTGCCTGCAATTCCATTCGCCACCACTTTCAAATCGAGGACGCTTTCATGTTAGAAGGGTGGAAGTAACAAAAATTAATAAATGAATGTGTAATCGATTAAAATGCAATCAAATTAAATAGTCACTTGATGATTCAGCAAACGATTTGATTAATTCATTCATTTATTAATTTCTGTTACTTCCACCCCTCATAGAATACCGATACGAGTACTTAATAAAACCATTAGGCCTACAGTTCTAATGACTTTGAAAACATGTTATTTTTTGTCTGGGGGGGGGGTGCTCCGTTAATTTGCGGTTCTGATGGGGGGGGGGGGTGCTCTGTTAATTTGCGGTTCTGATGGGGGCGGTGCTCCGTTAATTCGCGGTTCTGAGGGGGGGGGGGTGCTCCGTTAATTGGTGGGGACATGTCCCCAGCGTCCCCACTAAATTCTACGCCCATGCTCAGTACCATGCGCAGTTTCTATTAAACATCCATAAACGACAACTCGGTCCATCTCTTTATTTCAATATTCCTTGGCTAAGAATATTACAAGGTTAACCTTGCGTTGCCAAAGTGGTATCGGTGCGGTTGTATCGGAGTAGTTTAACGAGTACGAGTACGAGTACATGAGCACAGTATCGGACCGATACCGAATACTGGTATCGGTCCAACTATTCTCATATTCTGCTTGCAAAAACGGCAAAAGTCGTTTAGTGGCTCCATTGCCATTAAGCTACATTTACGTCTCAAACTATTCTCCAAAACAAACTCGTTTCCGTCGCTCTGGATACGTCACCCCGTGTATTCTTCTGATTGGTCGTAGTGTTATCCAATTGCGTGCAGTGATATTTTCAAATGCATGCTTGGTGCCGCCCCTCGAGTTGGGCCATTTTCATTACTCATTATGTAATGGAAAATGTCCATAGGGCCTCTCCGAGGGCATAATGTTCCTTGAATAGGTTGTCTACACAACAGACATACCTTAGCTTTGCATAACATAAAGGCGACTCCCTCCAGTCATGAAGATAAGCAGCTCGGGCGGGAGTTGGTTGACTGTAAATATTCCTACAGGGGACAGGAATCACTGATGGTTAACACAAGAAACGTCGTCTTGTCAATGCTTGAAACTCTTTGTGTTGTGATCGAAGGAATTCGGTCCCAGGAACACCTGGGGGTGAAAATTGTCCTTAAAAGGGACAAGTGAATATCTGTTTGGCACTCACTCTGCTAGAGAGGAGTCTGGTGAATGCATTCATTAAATACTCTTAATTCCTACAAGTATTTTGCCTGCTTAGACTCATTCGCCTCGGACGCAATTATTTTATCGGAAAATTGCCACGACAATTACCAGACCCTACAGCTTTCTAGATGTGGGTCTGGATTTCCAGGCTAATAGGGGAATAGAATTGACACATCTGCATTCTGTGAATGAACATGTGAATATCCATAACTAAAATATATCATATGGGCCTACATACTATACATAATATACATACGCCCAAGGGCGTATTGTTGTTTTGGACATTGGTGGACATCACAGATATTGCGCCAAGGATGCGCAATTACGCTACCGTGAGGCGCGCGTCGGGCTCCGAGTCAGCGTCTCCTGGGGGGGGGGGGGGGGGGCTCCGTTAATTTGCGGTTCTGATGGGGAGGGGGGGGGGGATATCGCTGGATATTGGTGGGGACATGTCCCCAGCATCCCCACTAAATTCTACGCCCATGATAGGGCCTATCAAGATCCACAAGTAGCCTACTCATGTATTTAACTCAACTGTACAATTGAATCTGCTCTCAGCCGTCTTGCTCTCTTTTGTTATTTTTCATTGTTGGTTCTATTTTCTTTACCTTGCTTAGTGTGTACATTGTAAGAGCCAGTGGAGAAACATTCCACTGCTCATCTTACTGGTATGATGTTGCATTTGACAAATACAACCTTGAACTTGCACGTGGACTTGAACATCAATTATGTAAATTGAACCATGCCATCCAATAATCAGTGATCAATCCAGCTATATAAAGGGCCAAGTCTGCACCCTTCCCTAGGCCTATACACACAATATGGCTCATCTACTGCTGCTGGAAGCTATCGCTGATCGTGCGCTGAGGAGGGAGCACCAGTACCGCTACCATGTGCACACGGTCCTGTGGTTGCCCTTATAAGGAGCTGGCGGGGCGTGTCTGTATGCAAATGCAGGTGCACGCGCGTTCCATTTAAGAATCAGTGGCATTCCTCATCGGGGGCGCGCAGCTGAGAACTTTGGCGGTTTAAGAACACATTTCCCCGCGTTCATGAATCCGGCGGGCAGATTTCTTAAATATCTTCTTACGAACTTCGTAAGAACAAAGTTAAGAGTCTGTGACAGAGTCTGTGTATTCATCAATATCCCCATTCGTTGCATCACATAACATCTGCCAGTCTGTGATTTCAAAACAGTTCTGTAGAGTGGTATTGTGTTCCTCACTCCATCGTTGTACAATGTTTTCCTGTTTTAGTAATTGCCTATAGGTTGGGAGGAGAATGGAGATGTGAGCCGCCTTACCAAAGGCAGGGCCCCCATACCTTACACACCTAAAGAAAAACAACAAAACAACATCCAACCCCACACCTCCACTGTGTCCCAGCCAACCCACCTCCCCCTCCACCCTGGAGGCTGGGGCTACTGCCTTGGTTGGCAGAGGTGTCCCTGGACCATCCATGCACCTCCCCAATGTGGCCAGCCAACCCCCCTCCCCCTCCATCCTGGAGACTGGAGGCCTGCGCTGCTGCCTTCACTGGCGGAGCTGTCTGGATGGGCTGGGTGAGGATTGGCAGTTAGGTCGTGGTGGAGCTTGTTGGGGGGCCTGGAACAGCCCCTGGTTGGGCCACCGTCCGTGGAAAATCCCCAGAGACAGAAGAAAAAGAAGAGGAGGAGGATAGCCACGACAAGAAGAAATAGGTTTTGGTTTTTTTACAAAGAATCTGGCAAAAAATGTGCAAATGAAATGGTTATCCATCCCTCAGAAGCCCCCCCCCCAAAAAAAATTCAATGCAGGCCCAGGCCCCCTCCCCTTGAGATAAGAACGCCTGACAAAGAGGTTATGTTACCTAGGTTAGGTTGTACCCCATTAGTAGAAGGAGCCTCCACCCTGATGAAAGGGGACATACTTCTGGGCTTGGCCTGCGCCTATCTCTGCCACATACAGAGCGCCGCTCTTCTGGTCCACATCCACCAGGTGCGGCTTGACATCCTCCGGCAAGTGAATCACGCTCACCACCCGGCACTCGCCAACTGCACCCACCGGTGGGGCCTCCAACAGTGAGACCTGATCGACATTCAGCTGAGCAACGACTATGTATTTCCTGTCTGGGGTCAGCCTGACAGAGTAGGGTGCATCCTCTGTGAAGCAGCTGCCCCAGGCGGCCAGCCAGTTCCCGGTGGCCGCGTCGAACACCTGGATCCTCTTGTTACCCCGGTCAGCCACCCAGACCCTCTGGTAGTCGTCTACTGTCACGCTGTGAGGAATGTACAGCTGTGCCAGGCCCTGGCCTCGCTCGCCGTGGACCCACAGAACCTCCAAGTCCTTGGACAGCTTGATGAGCCGGTTGTTGACTCCGCCGTCACCATCCACAATGTAGATCTCCCCAGAGCTGTGGACAAACACCTCAGCCGGCTGGTCAAACTGCAAAGGGTTGAGGCTGGTGCCGGCTGTCCCTGGTGTACCCAGCACCTGAATAACGTAGCAAACAACAATCCCAATAAACACCACATAGAAGCTTTATGATCAAATGTAGATAATATATACATTTGTACATCAATGTCTCATTTGACTTGCCTCCCATTGATTAGCTTATTGACAGTATAAACAATAACTACAGCATGACATATATTTCCAAATATTTTCATATTTCTTAAAAATGCCTATGTTGTAGTTTGTTTGCTGCCATTCAATGTTCATTTTTTGTCTTTTAGACGCATTTCCCAAGGTTTGTTTCTACATTAACCATCACACCTGAAGAAGGTTCCCAGACGGTGAGTACTGTTTGATGCAGTGACCATATGGGCCATTTCCCACATCCGTAATCCAAACTGTGGGGCTAGATGAGTCGGGGTCTGCTAGAAATATCCCATGAGGCATTTCCAAGGTACTAGTGTTCCAGGACATGAGGAGGTCTCCACTAGTTGTGAATGCCAGGACCTTGGGTACAGTGTCACCTAGCAGTAGTGGGAAAAGACACAATACCATTTAGATGAGATGGAGATCATAATGGGTTGTGCTAATTAAGACCAATATTATGATGATCAATATTGCACATTTACCTCTCTGTGCCACATAGACCACCTCAGCATGGTGGTTTACAGCTACTCCGAATACATTACCACCGAAAAGCTCAGGGTACTTTGGCCACATGGTGTCCAGTTTGTATAGAGGTCTTCCAAGCAACTGGTCATCGTGTTTGAAATGCAAGCTTCCTGGGTGTTGACTGCTGATTGTGCCATACAACACCACCACCAGCAAGAAGACAGTGGCCATAGTCGCTGCAAGCATGCAAGTATGACTTCTCTTTTTCATCACGAGTGTCGAAGGCTGTTGCTGTGTCGCCGACTCGACATTCGGTTGATATTTCTCTCAACTACGCAAATATAATTTGCAAAAACCACAAAGCAATCAATGTACATAGGTATCTTATCTCATGTCCGTCCAAAACAACTGTGATGTATTCTACTGTTGGATAAGTGTCCCGCCTTGATCTGTTAACGCGTGTATTCTGTGTGTCAACTCAACGCGGTGGTCGTTTCCTTGACGTCCGTAACGAGGAACCTGAACAAAAACAAACCACGTGACAAGACGAGGGCATCTCCCCGGAAGCGGGGCGGAGTCACGGCAGACCCGACCGCTTACGCTGCGTTCCAGTTGTACACGGAAGTTGCGATTCCTTTCCTTCTAGTCGGCGGTTTCCTTCTAGCCGACCTCAGTCAAGTCGCGTGTGACGGCGGTGACGTCATTCCCAGCTCCGAGTGTGTCGCATTCCATTTACCCCACGAGTCGGACTGAGTTGGACTGGGAACGACGTCACACCCGAGTTGACCGTGTTCCAGTTTACTCGCGGTGGGTGAGGTTCTACCGGGTTCTTCTTCTGACTTTCCTGAAACATCCGACTTCCGAGTACAACCGGAACGCAGCATTACCAGTGGACGGCTGCTGACGGCCTCTCCCCGTCTCTAGAAACTGGCGTCCCGTTAAACACACACACACATATATATATATATATGTGATGTTATGCTACAGTCCTCCAGGGCCGCGGATACACTTCATGTAGTTTGGGTCCTCGAAGAGTCGACTTCATGGAGGTAGAGGACAGCCCCCTCAACCTCGTAAGTATCTCCCGATGTGGCGATGAGGAGCTAACGCTAGCATAGCTTCTATGGTTGTTGATGGCCGTCAGATGGAGTCTGTGTGTGTGTGGAGCGCTGGTCTACACCAACACACACCATTTAGAATCTATCCTAGCTGTACCAAACTTTAATTTATGCATCTAAAATGTCTCAATTGATATATGCATATTGTACTGTATTATTCAATCTGTCTGTAATCATAATGCAAGTGGTTCTTTCTGTCCTCACGTTCATTATGTCTCCCACCTCATCCCTTCCATCCACGTGTTGGTTCTTCCTATTTCACTATTTCACTAGTCTGTGTTCCTCGTAACTGTGCCTTTACTTTCACTGTCAAACATTTGAAAATGATTTCTTCTCATTTGACTTTAAGCATGTTCTAATGGCCGTGACTGTGGCACACTCCCCTGTAGGCTCACCAGCAGTCTAGGAGGGCAGATCGTCTCCTGGCTGCTGGGAAGTATGAAGAGGCCATCTCCTGCCACCGCAGTGCTGCAGGTGTGTGTGTGCTTCCAAACGGGTTCCATCTCCTGAAAGACAAGCTAGACTGCTGAGACCGTTTCAAGTATTGACCAATACTGGGCTTTTATTTTGACTGGACTAGACTGAAACCTTTAGGTTGTCATAGAATGGCAGTGTGTTTGTTAACATTGCTTCTGTATGCCAAAGCTTTACGTATCTTTGATATTGCATCAGATAAGATTAGGGTGTGTCAAAGCAGAATATATAGAAATTCAAGAGATAAAATAATGCATTATGACACAGGGACTTTGTGCTACCGTTTTCTAAGCTAGTACACATCAGTAAGTAGAATGTTATATAAACTTAACCCTGCTTAACCCCTCGGATGCTGCTATCAGCATCAAGCGCTGCCCAGATGGAGCTCTATACATCCATACGGCATGAGGTTTAGCGGACCCTCCGCGTTGGGGCCACCGTGATGTGCCTTTGAAAAGGCACTTTGGCTTTGCGGAAAGAAAGCAGAATAGAACGTTCACAAACTGGTTGGCAGAGACTGGCAAAAACACAGCATTTTACACCTGTTTTTCTAAATGACATTTCAGTAAAAGTGACAATGATGGGATAAATTACTATATTCAACATCATAGAAGATGATTTTGTGTTCACTAAGTTCTTATACATCCATGGAAATGAAAGTATAAAGATTTGACATTCATACATCTATATATATATATATATATATATATATATATATATTAGGGGTGTAACAAATAACCGATTTGAATCGGAAAATCGGTTTTGATTTAAAAGATGCGAGTGCATCGGTACACGGACCCCTGGATCGGTCTAAACGTAGCATGAACCAGCCGATGGCCCGATCACAAAGTTATGAATCGTTTTATGTTGTTGCTGTGCTGCTGAATCCTCTGTCTGCTCTGTGTCTGCATCTCTCTCTCTCTCTCTCTCTCTCTCTCTCTCTCTCTCTCTCTCTCTCTCTCTCTCTCTCTCTCTCTCTCTCTCTCTCTCTCTCTCTCTCTCTCTCTCTCTCTCTCTCTCTCTCTCTCGAGACTTGTCATAGTAATGTTAGATAGCTGCTCTGTTTTCGAGGGAAAGACAAAAAATGTCCGATACGATGCACAACGTGAACGCGTTACATTGTAAAACAACACTTTAATAGACTGATATTCTATGAGTGCTTACAGTTTGCCACTTTGTTGTGTTCTGTTTGCAAAATGTGCACAAGGGATGTCTTGAAATTGTTATAATTTTCTACCTCAGTAGTTCATTGTTCCTGATCTGAGCCTACACAGACCTCTCCAGAACTTTGGCTCTAATTTGTGCCAACAGTGAAATTGAATAGTTAGTTTTATTGTCAGAGGGGCTTTGTAAAGTTCTTAAAATGCAATATGTTACAGTAATAAACATGACATGTTTCTGAATTCACATGTCAAAAGTGACAAAATACTTGTTCCCTGGTCTTTGATAAATCTATTTGAAGGTAAGCAATGCCACATTTATAGTATTGACTTATGTTAATTGATAATGTCAAATGATTGTCTACTTTAAACAAGGAACTCTATCAGATTTAATCGTATCGAATCCTACTGAATTGAATCGAACCGAATCGTTCCATTTAAAAAATGTATCGTCCCTGAATGTATCTAGACTACACTTATATAGGTTATAATATACTATTATAGTATTATTATTACTGTAACATACATAACGCATATTTTAAACTGTACAAAGTGGGCTCCATTCCATAAAGGTAGACAAGTTGAAAGACCAATTATCTTAATTAAATTGTAACAGTTGTTTGACAACATTGCTAATCTTATTTAATAATGGTGATGTTAAATTAGCATCGTCTGTCAATTGTATCACCTTCCAGTTCCCTCCCATATCTTATTCCTCCCTTTCTTTTTCAGATCTACTGAGGAATGCCATGAAGTTAACCGAGTGTGAACAGGTGAGAACTGTAGCATATTAGATTGTGTGCACATGCATTTGTACATGGTTGTTCCTTTTTTTTTTTTTAAACAGGTTTGTTCATTGTATGTTTGTATTTGTATAATAATTGTATAGCAATGTATAACTACTGGGTTATAACTTGACAGATGAGAATCAAACATGTCCAGGGTTGGACATGCCCTAAAACGACAGCCCTACTGTCTTATCTTACTCATGTAAAGTGTAACAATCAACAGGGCAATTAAATCCATTTGTATCCAAAATAGACAAATAACAATGTTAAAATATTAACTGAAATTAGCATGGAAGCGTTTTACTTGACTTCACACTGGATTCTGTTAGAGCAAGTGCAAGAGCGTCACTCTGATTAGCTCAAGTTTTTTGAAGGATGTATTGCTGCGCCCATATGTTGGAATCAATTACTTTCCCGCTAAGGCCAGACTGGTGTTCATTGTTAAGCGCAATCATCAATATCTGTGTGCTAGCATGAGTCTTTGTTTTTACTGCGGTTGCGTTGCTATTTACAGAAAGTTACCTAGATTTTCTTAGCTTTAGCGCCTTTAGCAGTGCACTACAGTGGTCTACCTTGTGCTTGTATTGCTCACGCTGGTCTCTCTGCTAGGCTCGTCTCTCCATGGAGCTCCAGAAGGAGAGTCACATCAAGCAGCAGCGACTCATCCAAGAGCGATGGAAAAGGGAAGCCCGCCGAGGAGCTGCCAAATCCTCCGTCCCTGCTCGACTTACTTCTGACCCGGTGGCCACATCCCAGCCGCTGGGCCACTGGGAGGGACCCAGTGCCCATCAGAGCCAGGCCAGGGATGTGGGGGGTGCAGATAGGGAGTACGACACCTTGCTCTACCAGCTGCAGAGCCGGCGCACCGTAGGCTCTATCCCAGCCCCGGCCACTGCCCTCGGCCCCGGCGGCTCCAAGACCGCCAAGGACGACAAGACCCGCCTGGAAGAGCAGCGGACCACCGTGGAGGACCTGCGGCGGCTGCTGGGACACCTGCTGGACGAGAACCAGCGGCTGTCTACCGAGAACCAGCGGCTGTCCAATGAGAACCAGCAGCTTCGGGTGGACAACGCGCGGCTCAGCTCGGAGGCGGCCGACACGGCCAGCCTGGTGGAGCGTTCCGAGCTGTGGGTGCTGCCGCATACGGTGGGGGCGGGGCAGGGCGGAGCAGAGCAGGAGAAGACCACCACCACAGGGAAGGGGAAGGATATCGCCATCCCCCAGCTGCCGCCGCTGGAGATGCCGGCTCAGGAGGACCTGTGTCTGGACGACCTGCCTCCCCTGGAGCTGCCTGAAGACATCCAGCATGAACTGCAGCAGCTGCTGGATGGAGACAAACTGTGACACATACACACACACACACACACACACACACACACACACACACACACACACACACACACACACACACACACACACACAGAGGAGAGAAGCATATTGCTGCTGTCGCCACAAAGAGGCCTCCTTATTCATTCATGGATTTATTTATTTTTAATTATGAGGCAATTTTCATGAGGTGTTATTTATTCATTACCTTTTCCTCATGTCGGTCAATCAACACGGGCATACGAGAATCTACTTTAATTTTGTCGCTTGGCCGTTGTAGCACGACAGGGAAAGCTTGTTGTCTTAGAAATATTATAATAATAATAATAAGGCAGAGAACTTAAAACAGGAGAATGCCAGGTAGGTGTTCCATTCTGCAAATTGTGCAGAGCAATGTAGAAACAACTGAACTTGCCTGTGTGTTTGCTGGGGACAGTAGTGACATGCAGTCTAGTTGTCAGAGGCATTCACCAACAGACACCTCATGACGCTGCACAGTACAGCTGAAGGGAGGCGGTTCTCCTTATATCCAGCTGTGGTGGCAACATGCAAACCTTTTTGCTTTCAAGAAACCTGTGCCTTGACAAAACCCTTTTCCTGTTTGGGATTCTGCTGGCAGCCCATTGGTTGGACATGCAGTCATGAAAGGGGCAATGTCTTCCTGGCTTAGGTCAGCACTCTGCAGACAGCTGCCCCAATTGGCTGACAAGTAAAGCAGACAAAAGGTGATTGAAAGGATGAGATGCCCAAATAATTCGATGAAGATTGATTTTCAACCGTCCATCTATCCCTAATGACTTCATCAGGGATAAACAACACCTGAATCTGAGCCGTATAGTGATTTGTGGTTGGTGACGTGGGCTGTATTGATCTAGTACTAGTAAGAATAAAGGTTTAATCAAAGTCCTTGAATGACATTTGGGAACAAGTGACGTAACATTGAAGAGGAGGTGGGCATAGCCGCAAAGGGCAAATGTAAACATAAGCTTTGCCCAATTGCAGTTTGTTTGTTTTTTAAAAGGGAGGTTCAAGTTGTTGCCATTGTTTCATAAAAGAAAATCCCTTTTTATTTTGTATGGTCTCGTTAATCAAATCTTTAAGATGATTTAGAATCAGTGTGAAATGATAGTGGCTTATCTGCACTGTAACTTTATGAAGAGATCTTCAAAAAATAAATACAAGTGAGTGAATGATTAAGTATTTGCAAGAATTGCATATCTGCGTGTATCAATACTAAGATTATATTCTGTCTCTTGGATTTATTGTGGCTATATTAGATATTTATTTAACATCAATAGCACCACTACTATTTGCACTAGACAGAGAGGCTCAACTCCTACCTCACATCTGGACCTTAGAAAGTTCTATGGGAAATGACATTTATGTGGAAAATGTATCAACCCTGCCAGGAACATTCAATACAACTTTTTACAAATGAGGTGGACGTGACCTGGCTGCTATATGATACACATAAAGAAACTGTAATTAATTGTAAATATTTGAAACGCTCCCCTCTGCTGGCAACCTGAACAAGCAACAGGATCCAGGAATGAATGGATGTGAATGAAGTGTGGGCTATAGGCCTACTTCGTGTGTGTATAAAAGAACAATCCAAATATATACAAAAGCAAAAATTACCAATCCAGTACCTTACAAAGGTATGTACAAATGATTATTTGCATATAGTTTACAAAACAAATGTGGCTACTACAATTTTTCGAGGTAATGTTTCAAGTTCATAGTAGGCCTACATATTGGGGTTTACAGTGATGTGGCCCAGTTCCGGGACTCCCATCACGATCACTACCTAATCATTTGGAACAGTAAAACAAAAGTACTAACTAATGCAACAATTAGTCGATATTTAATTTGTATTGATAAATGTTTGTCTTCTCAGGTCAATATGAAATCAATACTTCGGTTTTCTTGTGCCGTTACTCAAGACTAAGCTAGCTTTTAAGGTATTACTTCCTTCCTGGCCCTTACCATTATTCAGGACATTTCGTTAACCTTTACAATACCATTTTAATAATAATGTCCCCATTTTAAGATTGAACAATAGCAGTGACCCACTGCCTATTTCACACATGAATAAGCCCCTCTGTTTTCTGTTAGACCTACACTTTAAATGTTGGTATGAAATGAATTGATATTGGGTATGCATCTTCAAATTTCAAATTAAACAGTGCTCATTGGCTTCAGTACGTCAGTTTATTTTACACAACATGAGCAATGACACCAAAACCCATCTATATAGCTGTCCTCATGAATGCCTCAAACTGACGCCCACCAGCGATATACATAGTGCTATAAGTGTTTGTCACCTTGGTTGAACAATCTTGAACAATCAACATCGAGGTGTTTAAATAGCTCAGAGTATTCTTTAACACATTGCCTTTGCTC
The DNA here is from genome assembly GCA_002895965.2 of Coryphaenoides rupestris. NCBI lineage: Eukaryota > Metazoa > Chordata > Actinopteri > Gadiformes > Macrouridae > Coryphaenoides > Coryphaenoides rupestris. The sequence continues at coordinate 991,773 of PIJE02000021.1, forward strand.
TATTTTGCACGGCCATAACGTTATGTTAACCATCATTAATTAGCAATAAGCACACGACTCGAAATGGCATAAAAGTGCTGTTGTAATAAGTTGCGTTGGCGAAGGCTTCTTGAAACACAAACTCCATTTTCTCTTGGATACTGGATACTTAGTTTTTCTTACAACAGTCTTGTTTTGATTCTTTGAGGAAGCCATGGTTGATTGCAGTGTTGGTGTTTATTTGGGGCCCAGCATGTCACTGGGCTTCACCCACTGGTCGAACTGCTCCTCGGTGACATAGCCCAGCTCAATGGCCATGGCCTTCAGCGTGGTGCCCTGCTTGTGGGCATTCTTCGCTATTTTGGCTGCTTTGTCGTAACCTGCAAGAACACAGAGGACGTCCACACATGATGACTTAGTGTGAGGAGGTGGGGGGTGACTGATGGGGGTGGGAAAAGCAACTGTTCACTGGGTTAAGGTGAGATCCTTTCCTAATCAAAAACCGTGGGTCGATAGATCCAGCCGTGCCCCCCTGAACGCCTGTACTGCTGCCTACAACTCTGGGCCTCGTATCAAAAAAGCTCCCTCTCTCATCTTGACAGTCAGAAGGGGGGCTATGTGAGAATGTAGTTTATTGACTTTAGCTCTGCTTTCAACACCATAGTTCCCAGCAGACTGGCTGGCAAGCTGATTGAGCTGGGTCTGAACACACCCCTGTGCGCCTGGATCCTGGACTTCCTAACTGCCAGGCCCCAGGTTGTCGGGGTGACACCTCCAGACCCCTCACCCTGAACACAGGATCCCCCCAGGGTTGCGTCCTGACTCTCACTCTGGTGCCAAGACAACAGCCTCATGCTGAATGTCTTCAAAACTAAGGAGCTGATTGTGGACTTTAGGAGGACACAACAACATCAGAGGACTTACACCACTGGGGATTGCACATCCTGCGTGTATGTGAGAGTTAAACTTCTTGAATATTGCATCACAGAGCACAGATTAATCTGTGGTGCTCTATGTTCAACAGAGACCATTAAATGGAGGCATCAGATCACCTAGTTACGTTTCTTTGACAACGTGACGGTACGCATTTTTGTTTTGGACACCAACTTTCTCGAAAAAAAGAGTGATCTACACTACTTTTAGTTATGGAACAGGGAAACAACCAAAAAAAACTGAACGTCTCCAAGACATGGCTGTATTGTGGAATGCTCTATATATGGGATATTTGGGTAAAATTAAGGAGCATGAAATACTGATGAACGGTTGACGTTTGTCCGGTATTACTGTTGTGATTAGGGTTGGGTATCGTTTAGATTTTTCCGATACCGGTGCCAAAACGATACTTTTAAAACGGTACCGGTTCCTAAACGGTGCCTGAACCGATACCTTCTTTAAAATAAAGAGCAAACAATAACGTTAAAGAATGTCTTTTTTTTTATTGCTAAGGCAAAACCATTGAACAATATATTAACTCTTAAAGTAACACTGTTTAAATTAGAATTACAATTAAATACAAAACACTATTAAACATTAATAATAAATATTAAATTAACAATATCAACAAATAACAATTTAACAATAAATAATTTACAGTACTACTACTAATAATAAATAACAGCAAACAAAGCAAGTGAAAACTACTCTACACTACTCTGCATATTCTACATCCACCTGTGCACACAATCAACAATTTTTCGATGAAAACCCGCTAAACAGGATCAGAACCCGCTAAACAGGATCAGAACCCGCTGAACAGGATCAAAATCCGCTGAACAGGATCAGAACCCGCTAAACAGGATCAAAATCCGCTAAACAGGATCAGAACCCGCTAAACGGATCAGAACCCGCTGAACAGGATCAAAATCCGCTAAACAGGATCAGAACCCGCTAAACAGGATCAGAACCCGCTAAACAGGATCAAAATCCGCTAAACAGGATCAGAACCCGCTAAACGGGATCAGAACCCGCTAAACAGGATCAGAACCCGCTAAACACGATGTAAACACGCTTGAATCCTCTGTCTCCTCCTGCCATTCCTCCTACAACTCTTTTGCGCAACTCTTCCGCGCAACCCCTTCAGGTTTACCGTAATACCCCTATATGGTTTCAGAAACCATTGGAATTCCTTCGATCGCACAAACGGTCTAGGAGTTACGGTAGTTTGAAAAAAGCGAGTAATGGGAGCGCCGGCGCTCCCTTCGGTCGTGGCACCGAAATATGCGTTTTGATTCGGTACGGTAGGTACCGGTCGTACGGGAACTATGGCACCGGGTTTCGGTAGCCATCCCTAGTTGTGATGTTTATTCGCTGTGTACCTGATCAGAAATTACTTTTGACAGATACACCAAATCAATGGCTATATGGATTGCAGGCCAATTTCGGTGGTGGAGGACAGGTTAGAAGAGTGTGATTAAAATGCGATTAGATTAATAGACATCAGCTCTCACAGGATAACTGCTTTGTATCATTATGTGCTGCATTGTACAGTTTCCTTCTAACTCCCTGAAACAAACGCCTCTGAGTGGAAACTTTTACTTTTGACAAGTGTGGGATTAAAAAAGTAGAAATTACTTTAAGTACCATAAACTTCGCTATTATATATAATTAATATCTGAGCATTTGTGTACATTTTTGTGTAGTTGGTGCACAATGACTTTTCTTTCCTTTGTTTTGTTTCTGCTTTTTGCTGTAAAATGTCATGAATTGAAGGCACACTCTTGCACCAATATGTAGGCAATATTTATAACATGCCTTGTTTGAGTGATTGGATGAATTACCAATGTGTGGGTTGAGGGCGGTGACCAACATGAGAGACTCGTTCATCAGCTTGTTGATTCGCTCTGTGTTGGCCTGGATGCCCACCACACAGTTGTTGCTGAAGGACACAGAGGCGTGGCCTAGCAGCTGGGCAGAGTTCAACACATTCTTGATCTGAGAATCACAGACAGAGAGAGAGGGAGACACAGAGAGAGACAAACAGAGATACAGACAGAGACAGAATAATGTAATTAGTCAAATGACACTAGCCCTACATCATTTATGAAGTGTATTTCAGTTTTACCATCATAGGTTTGAAGACGTTCAATTCAAAGTGTCCATTGCTGCCGCCGATGGTGACAGCCACATGGTTACCCATCACCTGGGCTGCAACCATGGTCATGGCCTCGCACTGGGTGGGGTTCACCTTGCCTGCTCACACACCGTCAGTCAGTGAGTGTGTGTGTGCTTGTGTATGTGTGACAGAGACACAAGGCTCAAGGGGTTAAGAAATAATAAAATAAACTCCAACTTGAAATCTGAAATGTCTCCAAATGCTGCTGGCCACAGCTGGAGGGGAAGACCACATTTGACACATTGCTACTGCTAATTACCAGCACACACCTTTCAAATGGAACTGTGGCAATGCCACCAGTATGGTGGTTCACCATACTGGTGTTCAAATGTTCAAAACAACACAGACTAAATATTTCATAAGTCAGTGCCAGTTAAAGGTGTTTTATATTTGAGAGAGAGCAAAAAATACTAGCGGGATACTATATACTAGCGGGATTCTATAGACTCGCGGGATTCTATAGACTCACGGGATTCTATAGACTCGCGGGATACTATATACTAGCGAGCTACTATAGACTTGTGGGATACTATATTTTATGGCGACATGGCATTTGATTTGATGCCATTAGTTAGCCCACCCCTGGGTTTATAAAGGAAAAAAAGGCAATGTCTAGAATATATTATGCAGGCACACTTGAGACACCCACATACGCATTGATTGCCCGGACTACAGACCCTCCACGACGCCTTGGGGAGTTCAAAGACATCAAGATTGGACGCACGCACACACAGGATGCTGTGCCTCTCTCACTCGGACAGGTACCACAATCCACCCTGATGCCCAGCAAGTCACCATGCTCTAGTAGTCAGTGTACTGACATATGCTCTGTAGTGGGCAGCGTCCATTGAGGTTGGACGTTGTGTCCTCGGGCGCAGCAAGTTTAAAACATACAAATTCACCCACAGCCAAAAATGTGTTTTTGGACTTTACTGATTCTATCCATTTAATGATTGCCACTCCCTTTCCTGTGGGCTCAACTCCCGCAATGCATCTACTGTACCTATGGTTTGGATTGTTTCCACTGCCCCTCACGTATTGTGACAAAAATCATGTGGTCGGATGACTGAGTGAGCAAACCAGCAGCTTTCTCCAGCGTGTGGCATAAATAAAAAATAATCTACTGTCCAGAGTGGCGGGTGGTTTCCATAATTTACTCAAAGAATTAATTTACCTGCATTTGGTGACTGGCTACTGTTAATTTTGGAGCCTGCTCACTATGGTTCTCCACCATTAAGAAGTGTTCACATACCAGTGATTGACAGTTACGATGGATTCCCTGAACCAATCAAACATTTGCAGAAGGGAGTCTAAAATCTAAATTGGCTCTTTCAGAGGCAAGCGCAGTCCACTCCAAACAGATTTCTGTTTCACTCGCTAATAGCTGACAGATGGCTATGCTACTTCTAACTAAAGGATCTCTTAAAGGTGCTGTATGTAAGAATAATTAATCCATTCAGGGACTACATGTAGGATTTTACAGCACAAATCACTTCAATTGCCAGTTAATGAGCAGGTTGTGGTTGAAGTTAAAACATGAGAGCTTCCTCAACTCTGTTGCATAGAACAGCTTCTTGGCTGATTTCGGGTCGGATTTCGCAGGAAAAATTTACGAAGTGAGATGTAAGCGTGGATAATTAAAAACATATTTCATAGCTTTTTTAAATGTGTACAAAGTTTAATTATGATTAGAACTAATATTAGTTTCTGATTGTTATTGTCTCAACCCACGGAGCTCAGAATGCACTTGATTCTTTAAATCTACCCAGCATTTGACAGCATTTGAGTCAGTAGTGTTGAACAGACCTGGCATGATGCTGCTGCCTGGCTCGTTCTCCGGCAGGATCAGCTCTCCCAGGCCGGAGCGTGGGCCGGAGCCCAGGAACCGCACGTCATTGGCGATCTTCATCATGCTGACGGCCACCGTGTTCAGCGCCCCGCTCAGCTCCACCAGGGCGTCGTGTGCCGCCAGTGCCTCAAACTTGTTGGGAGCAGTCACGAAGGGCAGGCCTGTGGCCCCCGGGACACAGAGCTGCTTTAGAGAGATGCTACATTGCGGAGGTCACCCACAGGGAATGTATATAATATACTTGTACTGCTTTAATACATTTTCATTAAGAGGAGATCAGAGGTGTTTGAATGGGGAGGAACTAGGGCTGCAGGATTACAATGCGATTATTTTACTCAACAATTATCTATTGTGATTATTGATTCAATTAATATTCAATGGATCCTACTGTATAAAAAACAATAATAAAGCAATTGCTGAGTTGTAGCAGTTTGTAAATGTATTTTAATGCAACAGGCCTAAAAAATTTGATCTATTAGTCTTATCCTTGTTATATACATTTTTTTTTATAAATTAATTCCAATCATTCACGATTAACACTATTTTGGTTTAATATGCAATTAATTGTGCAGGCCTCAGACAAAAATGTCTAAAGGCATGAACCAGATGAAGGTCGGGGGATGCTTACCTGTAAGGGAAGCCACGGTGTCTGCTATCTTCTCAGCAAAGCCAATGCGCGTGTTCAGCCCCGTGCCGACCGCTGTGCCCCCCGCCGCCAGCTCATACACCCTGGGCATGGCCGCCTTCACCCGGGCTATGCTGTACTTCACCTGCTGCACGTAGCCGCCAAACTCCTACACACACACACACACACACACACACACACACACACACACACACACACACACACACACACACACACACACACACACACACACACACACACACACACACACACACACACACACACACACACACACACACACACACACACACGAGGCTAATAGAACGAGTTTCATAATTGCCAAGTTGCCTCTGCAAGTAGCTGGCATAAGAGCAGACGTGTGATTCGGAGCATGTTACCAACATCAAATTTAGTCATCAAGTTTTTGTTTTTCTTTTCTTTTTTAAGATTGAAGCCATGACAGGATAATCGACAGACGTATAACCTTTTTTGTCAGCCATATCACATTTGATGTGGTCAGGTTGTTTCCAGTCGAGACCCATTCCGCAACTTGTGCCTGCAGATCCCCTCACCCAGGAATACGATTGGTTGAAAGTAATATGAAGAAAATGAAAGTGAAACGCCCCATTCAGACACATTTAACTCATCTACCATCAGACTTTATTGTGAGACTAAGCCAGCGTTTGGATTGTCTTCACTGCTCTCACTTATAGAACATTTTGTAATTGGAGATTTTATATACGCTATGATGGTAAAGCAACAAGTAGGATTTCCCCTGCCATGTAGATAATCAACAAGCCATATGTACAACCCAACCCAAACCTATCATCCCTCCTGCTTTGGTATGGCAAGTGCAGAGTGAACACAGTACTTATTTTGAGGAAAGGAGAGAGGATGACCACTGACAGTCTGATGTCAGACGATTATACATTTTTTTTAAAAGAGTCTTGGTCATCCAAGTTTTCATAATAATGATCACATTACACTGATCAAAATGCATGGGATGGAATCATTTCAAGCTGTTGTTTAAATCATTTGGTTGGGCTTAATCAAGTAAGTTTAAAGTGATACTTTTGGGCCATTTCATTCATGTGAAATTAAAGACAATATATTTTAAACTGAAGGTAGCCTAATCCAGGAAATACAATTTAGCCTAAATGAAGCCATCCATTCCATTGAATAATATTCACTTTTCTTGTTGGCTACCCGCTATAGGCCTGCGGAGGGTCACAGGCAAGGCCTCCTGTTTATTTCTGCACCTATATTTACACGTTTGTTTATATAATTTATATTTATTTACATTTTAAAAGGATTTTTCAAAATTAACAAAATGTTCAGCCTGCTTGCTGGTTGTTTCGACACATTTAGAATCATTACCACTTTTGTCAGCAGCTTGCTTCGTGCGTGCGCTTGTAAAATGTGTATTTGAAAGCCTCATTATTACGGTTTTGTATTTCTCTGTAATGTAGCACACACAGTGTTACAATGTTACTTATAACATTCTTTCGCAGTCCTGGAACTCAAACCATTTTCTGATGCCCCAAAACATTTACATTTAAATAACTAAATTAATATCACAAACGTGCGACGACGAATGGCTTGAACTAAAGGAAAATCTTTGGTCGGGGGCAGCCCGATTAATTAATAAGCAACATAATACGGAGGATTATATTCACAAATGCAGTTTGCACTGCCGTCCTACCGCTATAGTACCACTTTTACCGTACTTTACACAGTCCGTGCTTCCACCAGGTCTGTAGAGTGAGTGTTTCAAAGCAACAGTATGGAAAGGAAAACGACAAAAGACTGTTAATTTATAGTGAACTTCACGAGTGAAGACTGCCATGTTCAATAAATTGCCTTATGGAACACTGCCCACTACAGAGCATATGTCAGTACACTGACTACTAGAGCATGGTGACTTGCTGGGCATCAGGGTGGATTGTGGTACCTGTCCGAGTGAGAGAGGCACAGCATCCTGTGTGTGCGTGCGTCCAATCTTGATGATGTCTTTGAACTCCTCAGCCTTGGCTGCCAAGGCGTCGTGGAGGGTCTGTAGTCCGGGCAACAGCACGTGGTGAACCTCTGTGGCGGCGGCGATATGCATCGCCGTGGGGAATGTGTCGTTAGAGCTCTGAAACACAGAGACACAGTGTGTGTGTGTGTGTGTGTGTGTGTGTGTGTGTGTGTGTGTGTGTGTGTGTGTGTGTGTGTGTGTGTGTGTGTGAGACCTTACCTGGCTTTTGTTCACATGGTCATTGGGGTGAACAGGGTCTTTGCTACCAAGCTTTCCTCCAAGGATCTCGATGGCTCTGTTGCTGATCACCTCGTTCACGTTCATGTTGCTCTGTGTGCCTGAGCCAGTCTGCCACACCACCAGGGGGAAATGCTCGTCCAGTTTACCTGATGCTACCTGGCAACAGCAGCACACAAGTGTCAAGTTAGTGTGTGTGTGCCCTCGCTATATACATGTTGATATTTGTCTACATGTATACGTCCATATATTAGGGGTGTGGACATTTCTCGATTCTAAGATGCATCGCGATGCAGACGTGGACGATTCTGAATCGATGCAGTGACAGAACATAATCGATTATAGCCTACTAATGTTGATGTAAAAAAAAAATGACTTGATTGTTGATTTTCCAGCCTCGGCTGGACAATAAAGTTGTAACGTTAAACAATGCAACGTTGCATTGAATTGTGGGTGCGAAATGCTAGGGAGACACTACAGGACACTACGGGAGATATGGTGGAGGAAAGCAGTATTGTCCGGCAGCAGCAGGTGATAAACGTTTTTTGAAGGCGGACATTTGGGCACATTTTGGATTCTATGAAGTCCTTGGGAAGCATGAACTGGACAAGACACACGCCGTGTGTACCGTGTGAAAGACACGAATTGAGGCGACCCTGTCAACGTTGCCGCCCACCTCCGTTGAGACGGACTCTTATGTAACAAGAACCGCACATTACATTAGCGAGGACTCAAACGAGAGCCGTTTATGCATCGCAGCTCAAGTCGCAAAATTCAATGTATGAGCGAAACATTCGCTCATACATTAAATCTTACACAGCGAGCACTCAAAGTGCCCACGGTCACCAGGCCATGTTCTTACAGAAGAAGCTGCACATTCCTACATGCTGAGCAGGGGGCAATTTTGTACTTGCCATATTTCATAGGAGGAGAGGAGAGGAGGAGAGAGGAAGGGAGGAGATGAGAGGAGGACAGGGGAGGAGAGGAGATGAGGCTAGGCCTATACTATTTATTTTTGTTTTCAATTTAATGTTTACTTCAGACATTTCTTAGCATTTTGTATTGTATTTTGTATTATATTGTTCTATTATTTTTAGTATGCACTCCTGTTGTCTGCTGTGTTCAGACCGTTCAGACTCCAAGAGTCATGTTTGAGAGGAGAGGGGAGAAATCAGAGGAGGAGGAAAAGAAAGGAGGAGAAGAGATGAGGAGGCTAGGCCTATATTTATTTTTGTTTACAATTTAATGTTTACTGCAGACATTACTGCATTTCTATATGCAGTCCTGTTGTCTGCTGTGTTCAGTCATATTTGTGATGTTTGCCACATTCAAGAATTGCCCTGTCTTAGAGCTGCTATGAAAAAGAAAAGAAAAAAGGAAATTATTTTTGTAGATTACAGCTCAGGTGTAGCCTGGAAATCCAGACCCACATCTAGAAAGCTGTAGGGTCTGGTAATGAAAATGGCCCAACTCGAGGGGCGGCACCAAGCATGCATTTGAAAATATCACTGCACGCAATTGGATAACACTACGACCAATCAGAAGAATACACGGGGTGACGTATCCAGAGCAACGGAAATGAGTTTGTTTTGGAGAATAGTTTGACAGAGAGACGTAAATGTAGCCTAATGGAAATGGAGCCACTAAACGACTTTTGCCGTTTTTGCAAGCAGAATATGAGAATATATTTCTAGTGCTAAGTGTTACTGCTAGTGCTAGTCCTGGTGATAAGTTGTTACTGCTGGAGCTAGCGCTGGTAGCAGTGCTAAGTGTTGGTGCTAGTGCTGTGCTGGTGCTAGTGTTACTGCTGGTGCTAGTACTGGTGTTAGTGCTAGTCCTGGTGTTAGTGCTAGTCCTGGTGCCAACTGCTGGTGCTAGTGTTGTGTTGACTGTCTGAGAAGGTATTCTGTGACATTCTGTGAATGTCAGCATATAACAATGTATATTTTAGTACATTGATTTATATGTGTATTGCTCACCTGGATATTTTTGCTGTATATTCCATTTCATTTTAGATTTCATTTACTTATTTTACATAGAATTCTATTTATAGTTCTATTTCTATTTTGTAGTTTTATTCTATTTTGTATTCCTTTATAATTACTGTCAGCTGTCGGGCGTTTTGCACAAAAGGTTTTTCACTCACTGCTTATACTCACGTGTAAATTGTGAAGTGACAATAAAATACTTGAAACTTGAATAGTTGGTTTGTACAGATACTCAGTCAACATTTTCGATAGATTTGCCGGTAAACCAAGTATATCCGAAAGACTTTTTCATGTTGGCGTGACGGTAGTAAACAGACCAGTGTCGCAGCGCTGTCGTCATCTGTTTAGCCCGCCTCTGGCCCGCCTATATCAGATACACCGATGTGATTGGTTTACGTCAACAGGAATTGGTAATGAGCATGTTACTGATTACCAGAGTGACTCGCTGAGCAAATTCAAATTGTGCTCTCGCGAGAACTCTGGATTTCCAGGGTAGCTCAGGTGCAGAATTATGTTTTGTTTTTGAGAATGGGGGGAAAAAAATAAATAAATAAAAAAACACAAATGTAGGAAGCCTATACCATGTATTTATTTTGATTTACAATTACATTTAATTTATCTTGACAGTGAGGTGACGTTCCACGTCCCTAGAACCAGTCGGCGATGACGGGGATCCGCATGCCCAGGACCCCGCTTTTGCCTACCGCCCGGTATACAATGCACCCAACCCCAATGACTCTCCCTGCAGGTGGTGAGCCCACAGGGAGGTGACTCCACGTTGTCTTTTCGGGCTTGGCCCGGCCGGGCCCCGTGGATCCAGGTCCGGCCACCAGACGCTCGCCGACGAGCTCCCCTCCCAGGTCTGGCTCCAGAAGGGTGCCCCGGTTTCCCTTGTCCGGGCGAGGTGACTGTACTTTCCGGGAGTCTTTTCATGGGGTCTTTGAATCGCTCTTAGTCTGGCCCATCCCCTGAGACCACTTTGCCTTGGGAGACCCTACCAGGGGCTAATGCCCCGGACAACACAGCTCCCGGGGGCGCCCAAACCCCCCCACCACGATAAGGTGGCGATTCTTTGGGGATGCACTTCTCGTGCATCCCGGGGGAGGTTGGGGACATGGAACCTGAGTGGGCCATGTTCAGAGCCTCCATTGTAGAGGCTGCAGCTCGGAGCTGTGGTCAAAAGGCTGTCGGTGCCTGTCGTGGCGGCAACCCAAGAACCCGTTGGTGGACACCGGCGGTGAAGGAAGCCGTCAGGCTGAAGAAGGAGGCCTTTCGGGCCTGGTTGGCCCAGGGGTCTCCTGAAACAGCAGACAGGTACCGGGAGGCCAAAAGGACCGCAGCTTCAGCGGTTGCTGAAGCAAAAACCCGGGTGTGGGAGGAGGTCGGGGAGGCCATGGAGCAGGACTTTCGGTTGGCCTCAAGGAGGTTCTGGCAAACTGTCCGGCAACTCAGGAAGGGAAAGCAGGGCTTGGCTCAGGCTGTGCTCAGGTCGGGGAGGAGAACTGCTGACCCAGACTGAGGATATTGTCGGGTGGTGGAAAGAACACTTTGAGGAGCTCCTGAACCCGACCAGTACGTCCTCTGTGGAAGAGGCAGAGTCTGAAGACTCGGGGGAAGTCTCACCCATATCCTTGGTAGAGGTCACTGAAGTAGTCAAAAAGCTCTTCAGTGGCAAGGCGCCAGGTGTGGATGAGATTCGCCCTGAGATGCTGAAGGCTCTGGACATTGTCGGGCTGTCGTGGCTGACACGCCTAGTCAATGTAGCGTGGAGGTCGGGGACAGTACCTGTGGAATGGCAGACCGGGGTGGTGGTCCCCATTTTCAAAAAAGGGGACCGGAGGGTGTGCTCCAACTATCGGGGTATCACACTGCTCAGCCTCCCCGGGAAAGTTTATTCCAGGGTGCTGGAAAGGAGGCTCCGGCCGATTGTCGAACCTCAGCTCCAGGAGGAACAATGCGGATTCCGTCCTGGCCGTGGAACAGTGGACCAGCTCTTTACCCTCGCAGGTTTGTTGGGGGGCGCATGGGAGTTTGCCTATCCAGTCTACATGTGCTTTGTGGACTTGGAGAAGGCCTATGACCATGTCCCCCGGGGAATCATGTGGGGGGTACTACGGGAGTATGGGGTACCGGGGCCGTTGGTACGTGCCATTCGGTCCCTGTACGAGCAAAGTGCGAGCCGCGTCCGTATTCTCGGCACAAGGTCAAGCATGTTCTCAGTGGGTGTTGGACTCCGCCAAGGTTGCCCCTTGTCACCGGTTCTGTTCGTGATCTTCACGGACAGAATCTCAAGGCGCAGCCGAGGTGAGGAGAGTGTCCGGTTTGGGGACCTCAGAATTGCATCTCTGCTCTTTGCAGATGATGTGGTTCTGTTGGGTACATCAGACCGTGACCTCCAGCATGCACTGGGGCGGTTTGCAGCCGAGTGTGAAGCAGTCGGGATGAGAGTCAGCACCTCCAAGTCTGAGGCCATGGTTCTCTGCCGGAAAACGGTGGAGTGTTCCCTCCGGGTTGGGAGTGAGTTGCTGCCTCAAACGAAGGAGTTCAAGTATCTCGGGGTCTTGTTCACGAGTGAGGGCAAAATGGAGAGGGAGATGGACAGACGGATTGGTGCAGCGTCTGCAGTGATGCGGGCGCTGTACCGGTCCGTTGTGGTGAAGAGGGAGCTGAGCCGGAAGGCGAAGCTTTCGATTTACTGGTCCATCTACGTTCCACCCCTCACCTATGGTCACAAGCTTTGGGTAGTGACCAAAAGAATGAGATTGCGGATACAAGCGGCCAAAATGAGTTTCCTCCGCAGGGTGGCTGGGCTCAGCCTTAGAGATAGGGTGAGGAGCTCAGACATCCGGAGGGAGCTTGGAGTAGAGCCGCTGCTCCTCCGCATCAAAACGAGTCAGCTGAGGTGGTTCGGGCATCTGATTAGGATGCCCCCCGGGCGCCTCCCTTTGGAGGTTTTCCGGGCACGTCCAACTGGGAGGAGACCCCGGGGCAGACCCAGAACCCTCTGGAGAGATTATATATCTCGTCTGGCCTGGGAACGCCTCGGGATCCCCCAGGAGGAACTAGAGAGTGTGGCTGAGGAGAAGGAAGCCTGGGGGGCCCTGCTTAGCCGGCTGCCACCGCGACCCGACCCCGGATAAGCGGACGATAATGGATGGATGGATGGATTATCTTGATATTCTGATTTAAGAACTTTCTGCTTGTATTAATTGATGAAAAAGTAGCCATGTGCAGTAATATAGATTAGAAAATTGAGGATCTAATATATTATTGAGCTGCATCAAGATGCATCGAAATGCATTGTAGAATCGAAGACAGCTGAATCGTAATCGAATCGTGAGGCCAGTGAGGATTCACAGCTCTATAGTATATATATATATATATATATATATATATATAATGTTGCAGCATTTTGCAAACAAACAATCATTTGTTTGAGAAGGATATGATGATGTGAATGTGTCTGACCAAGACAAACCTCTGTGTGCCAATAAAATACAAAAGCAGTATTCTGTTCAATTTACTAAATGTCCAAAAAGGAACACAGCAGCCATTGCTTTATTAGATGACTGCAGCATTTCATCGATACAAGAAGTACACAAAGAAAGAGTATAGAGCTGATAGATGAAGCAGGGACGGACCAGGGATGCATGGAGAATGGTCATTCAGTTTAATTTGATTAACATACTGTGATTATACAATCCACCTCCATTCAGGTTTTAACTGCAATGTAGCTAATGCATGGTTTATCAAAACAATGCATCAGTTACAAGGTTACCGTATTTTTCGGACTATAAGGCACCGGATTATAAGGCGCACTGTCAATGAACGGGTCTATTTTCATACATAAGGCACACCGGATTATAAGGCGCACCGCATTATAAGGCGCATTAAGCAACACAAAACAGTCAGATAAATCAAACTTTATTCACCTCATTCACAATAACTCAACATTGTTCAGTTGTACATAAAATACAAAACAGGCGCATTAAGCAACACAAAACAGTCATAAATCGAACTTTATTCAACTCATTCACAATAACTCAACATTGTTCAGTTGTAACACATAAAATACAAAACAATACACTCACTTTTTCAGTTCATTCCTCTTCCACAAATCCATCAAATTCTTCATCTTCAGTGTCTGAGTTTAACAGTTGGGCGATTTCGGCATCAAGCATGCCCGGATCCCTCTCGTCATTATCCGAGTCAGTCTCGTTGCTGTCACTGAGCTGTTCAGTGATGATTCCAGCCTTCGTGAAAGCTCAGACGACACTTGAGACTGATACTTTAGCCCAGGCATCCACGATCCATTGGCAGATAGTGGCGTAACTCGCCCGGCGTTGCCTCCCTGTCTTGGTGAATGTGTGTTCGCCTTCTGTCATCCAATGCTCCCACGCAGCTCGCAATTTAACTTTGAACGACCTGTTGACACCAATATCTAGCGGTTGGAGTTCTTTGGTTAATCCACCCGGAATGACGGCAAGCTCCGAATTAGTTTGCTTCACTTGGGTTTTGACAGTATCGGTGAGATGGGCGCGCATGGAGTCGCGGTAGCCGTAATGCGCCGACAATCCATCAAGTATTACGCCGCGGTAGCCGTAATGCGCCGACAATCCATCAAGTATTACGCCGCGGTAGCCGTAATGCGCCGACAATCCATCAAGTATTACGCCGCGGTAGCCGTAATGCGCCGACAATCCATCAAGTATTACGCCGCGGTAGCCGTAATGCGCCGACAATCCATCAAGTATTACGCCGCGGTAGCCGTAATGCGCCGACAATCCATCAAGTATTACGCCGCGGTAGCCGTAATGCACCGACAATCCATCAAGCGGTGCGGCTTGACAGATTTTTGAGCGCCGTGTACCACATAAAATCGGTTCGAGGTTAATACATAAGGCGCACCGGATTATAAGGCGCACTGTCGATTTTTGAGAAAATTACAGGATTTTAAGTGCGCCTTATAGTCCGAAAAATACGGTATGTATATCGTATATCGCTGTGCTTTTTTTCAAGATGTCTGATTGGCATGGTGTGTTTGCAAATCATTTAAGAACAATATTGCATTGTCAGAGTCAATGACAGAGACATAAATAGTGTGTAACGGCCAGTGTGTAAAGCGTTGAAACAAGGCGTACCTCATCTGCAGCCTGGATGATGGCATCGGCGATCTTGGTGTCGAGGCCGTAGTCCTTGTTCACCTCGGCCGCTGCTCTCTTCAGGACACCAAAGGCCTTGATGACCTGGATCTGGGATGGACAGTCGGCAGGAAGAAAAGAAAAGCAAAAGAGAAAAAAGGTTTATTAAAAAAAAACAAAAAACAAAAAAACCATTGCCAGAATATAAAAGCAAGCCCCTCCCCTAAAGATTTGGTTTTTCCTGTGATAAATGTCCTTTGGAAGCTCACCGTTGGTGAATTTGTGCACGAATTTGTGATACAAGGTTTAGTATTCAAGTGACAAATATACTCCTCCACAGTACAGCGGTTTCACGCTGCCTGCTGCTGCTGGTGCCGGTCCATGTGCTGGATAGCCTTTCGCTAACAGTATCCAACTAGCAGAACATTGTTTCTTGTGCTGCTAAGCTCAGAAAAATAACTGCATTTGACCGACTGCTGTTTAAGATTTGGGATGCAAACCCACGGTTTCAGAAATAAAGTAAAGTAAACTGTATTTGACCTACTTCCTGGGGTAGCAAAGGGCTTTTCAAGATTTGCTGATGATACGCATGCATGTTCTTATATCTGGCAGAAGGTTAGTTTTTATCGGAGGTATCTGAAACTTTTAAATCCACAAAATATCTGATCCGAGATAGAGCTTGGCGTACTCAATGAAGGTGAGGATGTTGGAAAATAAAAGCCCTTTTATGTCCAATGGATTTTAAGGATTTCCAATCACATCAGGATTGGGTCTTTAAACCCCCGCTTTATGAATTTGGTAATGTGAAATTCGGTAACATGAAAAAAACCATGCAATGACATAACAGGCTTCCATAGTCATGTCTACAGTCACTGCACTGGCACCCAGATCAGATGGTAAACCTTTCAGCTGTTCATTAGCCATTATAAAACGGGTAACTGAAATTAAGCAATCTGATTGGTTCATAGTTGTGATATAATAACCATATACCACGGCTATGATTCTAATTCCTTTTCACAATTGGTATCACTCCACCTGTGAGGGGAAAACAAGTGCGAACCCTCTCTCCAGAGCTATTGGCGACCGACACTCGGTGACCGGAGAAAGTAGTTTTCAAAAGTCATCCTACTGACGCTGGACAGTTTTGTTGTCCATTGATTGCACAATAAATGGCAACATACAAATTAATATAAATAAATTATGTTAATAAAAACTTTTTTAATTGGAAAGTGTCTGTGACCGCTAGTATGTTGCATAGCAACGTGTGTGCAGGCAGTCAGGAGGGCCTATTTCTTTGAACAATGCTTTATAAACACGTTAATAAAAACTATTGAAATTGTAATGTGTGTATTAGCCTACTTTCATTTTGCCATGCTTGGTGACCGTTTTATAAAAGCAATAGCTCACTTTAGGCCATATACTGCCATAGACACAGCCTGTTGTGAACTATTGCTTAAGTAACCCACATCTTTAACAGTATAACTCAGTGTTTCCCAAACTATGGGTCGCGGACCCGTTGGGAGTGGGTCGCCAACTGGCAGAGGTAAAATTACACTAAAAGCCAGGCATCGTGTCTGTATACGTAGCCTATGACTGTGTTTGCGCCCTCTGGTGGGAAAATGGGCGCTGCACTAGACAAGTGTTGACGTGAATTTAAAAGGAGTGCTTGATATGTCCTACTGTGCTGTCCTGTCTGTCAGCTCAACTGCGTGTTCTGCGCAAGCTTGTCTACCCCTCCTCCCCGCGGCCCGGGCCATGATTAACATCCAAGCACCCTGACAGGTGAGTGTTGCTATTTTCTGTCAGTAACATTAAATTAACAGTGGCAATGTCGAAACGTAAATTCAAAGAAGAATACTTATCATATGGTTTTACCAAAGCAATACGAAACGGTGAGGAGGGCCAACAATGTGTTTTGTGTGGAGAAGTACTAAGTAATGAAAGTTTTAAAGTAAACAAATTAAACAGACACCTTCAAACGAAGCATCCACAACATCAGGGCAAGGCAACAGAGTTTTTCCAGTGCAAAGAAGCAAACTTTAAGAGACAATGTTTTGACAGTGGAAGAGTAAGTACAGTTAGTATATGTAACATTACTGTATTTTTGCATTTGTGTGCGTTTGATGCTGTGATGGTAGTTGTTGGTAACGTTACGTTACTCTGCTAACGTTAGCTAACGATAACGCCAATGTTACTCACGGACATGTGTGTGTGTGTGTGCGTGCATGCGTGCGTGCGAGAGAAACAGAAAAAAGTTGACTAGTTTTGAAGATTTGCAAAAAGTCAGAGCTAATCAAGCAGTTAATCATAACAGAATGTTTCTGTGATGTTATTAAATTTGCCTGTCACAAATTACAATTGAATTCCAATAATGATGTTAGTTTTATTATTAGCTGCTCTGAATATCAGATCAAAATTGATTATCCCAGTTTCTGTTACTGCTGGATAAATACAATTTTCTGTGATGGATGTATTGTAGGATGAAACACTATTATTACATTTATGGGTTTGAACAAGTTTAAGTTTATTTGTCAGTTTACACTACATTGACATGCTTTTTCCCCCATTGTTGCCTTCTCTGTCATCCGCCAGGCATTCAAAGGGAACAGAGCAGCACTGAAGGCATCCTACCAAGTCAGCCTCAACATCGCCAAGGCAAAGAAGCCCCATTCCATCGCAGAGCAGCTGATAAAACCTTGCCTACAGGATGTGTGTCTCTCTCTCCTGGGTGAGGAGGCAGCAAAAAAGGTTGCATCTGTCCCACTCTCAAATAACACTGTCAAACAGAATCAAGGAGATGTCAGTGGACATTCAAAATTCTGTTGTAGAGAAGATATTGGAGCACAAAAAATGTGCACTTCAAATAGATGAGTCAGTCGATGTTGCTGGAATTCCTCAGATGATGGTCTTTGCAAGATACATTCGTGGTAATGATATCAAAGAAGAATTCCTGTTCTGTGACAAGCTACAAACAACAACAAGAGGAGAGGACTTCTTCAGAGTGGTGGACACAAATTTGAAAGAGCTCAAAATGGAATGGATAAACTGTGTTGGTATTTGCACTGATGGGGCCCGGAGCATGACTGGGTTTAGGTCTGTTTTTGTGGCTCATGTTCACAGAGTGGTCCCCAATGTGAAGTTCACACATTGCATCATACACAGGGAGGCTTTGGCCAGCAAGTCATTGCAACATAACCTAGGAGAGGGTTTTTGATATGGTTGTCAAAGTAGTGAATCCGATTAAAAAGAGGCCTCTACAAACAAGATGGAAGATGGGATTCAAGGCTTCACAGCATGCCTGGGTTTGTGGCAGTCCCAGTTGGATGCAGGAACGCTGGTCATGTTTCCTGTCCTCTCTGCCTACCAGGAGAAGATAGGTTCCCCCGTGTGACACTGTGAAGCAGAACATAGCCGAGCACATGGCTGGCCTTGAGCAGAACTTTTAGCGGTACTTTCCTGACTCACAAGGTTCTCAAAACCTTCAGTGGGTGAGGTATCCTTTTGGAGCCGTGCCATCATCAGAGCTGGGTCTAAGTCAGACAGAGTTGGAGGCATTGGTGATACTGCAGGCAAGCAATGGCAGTAAGATGCTTTTTGAGACAACCACACTCACAGTTTTGGGTTGCATATCTGCAGCAGGCAGAATTTTCCTGCTTGGCTGGGAAAGCTGTAGATGTATTACTTCACTTTGGTACTACATACTTATGTGAATCTGGGTTTTCCACTCTGGCATACTTGAAAAACAAATACAGGAACAGACTAAATGCTGAGCATGACCTCAGGGTTGCACTTTCAAAGACTGAGCCCAGAATAGACCTGCTGGTTGAATTTCAACAAACCACATACCTCTCGTTAGGACTGATTGAGCCTAGCTCTCATACTTGACAGACATAAAATATCTAAGGATCAGTAAAAAAAAATTCCCAGGCCTAAATGTTGAGGCTTGCATTGAGGGAGAAGGAGGGGTTAAGCAGTGGGGGAGGGAGGAGGGCTGAGGGAAGGTTGGCGATAAAAAAGAAGAGTGAAAAATGTAAAAAAAAGAAACGCGTTACGAAAAAATTTATGTTCCTGTCAATTTTCAAATAAACAAATTTGAATTGAATATATTGTCATGTATTTCAATGAATTGTTCTTTGAGTGATTCGTCTTTATAAATAGTTTACTAATTGAGATGTCATGGCAACGCATTATGTATTTTTGTATGTTTTGGTCCCAGGGAGACACCAAATGTATCTTTTGGGTCCCAAGATGCAAAGGTTTGGGAACCCCTGGTCTAACTGAAAGGTTATGGACATTTGTTTGAGTTATGAAAAGTGTTTTTATACACAAATATGACTCATGTCGGGAGAAAGGGGAAAGCAAAGGAAAGTAGATACTTCCACGGCATAATTCCATGGCAAAGTTAGAACTACCATTCATAGTTTATGAATATAGATTTGTTTACACAACTTACACACACACTGAAAATCAATTCCTTAATTATTGCAAACTATCAGAGGCAAAGGGCATACATGTATTGTAGTTACATTACCTTCTCCAAATAATGTAAAGCAACAATAAAATCATTAATCTCCAAACTTACAGGCATCCGCTCAGATGGACCGCCGATCTTGAAGTTCATGGTGGACCGGACGGTCTGGGCTCCATAGTATTTGTCCACCGGAACCTTCAGCTCCCCAAATGTGTCCTGCTCAATCCTATACTCTGAACTGGCCTGTAAGGGTACATACCAACACATACAGTACAGGTTCACTTTCATGGGAGGAGAGCTTGGCGGAACTCCCACCAGAAGGCTGCCATGTGCACCCCGGCCTCTGCACCAGCGCCAGCCACCAGGGTGTGATCCTCTACGCCAGCCACCTGGGGGTCCTCAATGCCAGCCGCCTACAACACTCACTGTCCCCGACAGTGGGTTTTGTAGACCCTCTTCTGCCACACCCCTGAACTGGCTGGCGCCCGGGGACAAGGCATGGGTGTTCTGCCCTACCCGCGCCAAGGTGCAAAGTGTGTTGTCTGGAGTGACTCCCGGTCGGCGAGTGTTCATGTGTGTGGTTGTAGCGGGGAATAGAAGGTCGTACCCGGGGTCGGGTCGTGTATGGGGCGGCACAGGGCAACATAAAATACTCCTGTCTGTCGAGTCATGGTGTTGTATATCCGAAATAATGTCGGAAGGGAGACAGCGGGGGGCCGTGGTGGGTCGGGCTCTATTCAAGTACATGGGACACCGTGGGTTTAAGGAATCTGAGGTCTTCCAGTGGCGTTGACCTTTCCTGAGTCTATCCCTGGCACCGTCGCCGAGCCTCGTAGTGTCCATATCTCCACATTAGTGATGGGCAAAACAGTTCATTTCATCTTTCGGAGGGATAGCTACACATTTCATTCAAAAGATTCGTTCAAAAGATTCGTTCACCAAATCGTTAAGTGCTTGGGTGGAGCTCCGACTGCATACTGCGTAGTACGACTCACTCAGTGAACTGAAACGGCCGGACGGTTCATGCAGAATAGTGTTGTGTCGTTCGCGAACGATTCGTTCAAAAGACCGAATCTTTTGGGTGAACGAACTGGCGGGCCCGTGAATGATTCGTTCAGCACAACTGTTTCGCAGGGGACGAATCACGTCCTTCCCCCTCCCTGCTGATCAGATCCGTTGTTCGAGAGCTCAACTGAGAAATAAACGGATCTTTTCAGTCAGTGATTCAGTTCAGTTCGTTCACCCAAAAGATTCGGTCTTTTGAACGAATCGTTCGCGAACGACACAACACTAGGAGACAGCGGGGGGGGGGGGCGTGGGTCGGGCTCTATTCAAGTACATGGGACACCGTGGGTTGAAGGCATCTGAGAGCTTCCAGTGTGAAGTGGGGTTGACCTTTCCTCAGTCTATCCCTGGCACCGTCGCCGAGCCTCGTAGTGTCCATATCTCCACATTCGCGACTGAGGTGTGACGCGTAGCCACGTTAATGTGACAGATATATGAATCACGAATTAAATTTAAAAAGACAAACTAATGCGTTAGCTTCGTTCAGCTATGCTGCTCTGGCCTCTGGTTGTATAAACGAAGCCGCTAACTGACAAACAAACGCCATCCGAGTACAGATGGACGGCGTCCACGGCGTGGCAACGAAAGCACCGTTGGATTAGGAGGCAGTTCACGGACACGTCCGTCCGTCCGTCCGTCCACACACACACACACACACACACACACACACACACACACACACACACACACACACACACACACACACACACACACACACACACACACACACGGAGAGTTATATCGTTGAGCTGCCGACATTCGTCAACAAGTCGTTCGTTTCATACAGCTAAGCTATTGCTACTAAGGTCATTCAGGCTAGCAGCAGATCTAATAGGTACACGTATTCAACCCTACCATTCTCCGGGGGACTGTGGCTGCTCCGATCACTGATCTGTGGTTTATGTTGGTGAGGCGCCTCTGCAAAGACAAGGCGCTGCAGTTTAGTCGCTGAACACTTCGCAAAGAGCGATACATGGCGAGCTGCGTCCGCTTCAACACAAGGCAGAGGGTGGAACCATCGTCAGCCAAACACAACCCGTACTGAGGGGGCGGAAACATATTAAGGCAACACTGTTGCCGGAAGCAGCGCCAGTCTACTTAAGTCACGTGCTTATGAGGGCATATTGGAGGGCAACGACTCGCGTTTAAACACATGCACGTCAACGGGGATGTGTGGGTTTGAAATATTGTAATAATTGAGAAAAAATTATATTGAAAAAAATATTATTTGTAAAATTGAAATGCTGATGAACTTAACGCAGATATAGCCACCTCCAACATAGCCTAGTTACATGGATGTTGCTATATGGATATATTATTAGAATACTTTTGGAGAACAGATTATCTTAAAGATACTAATTAAATTAATTGTTAAATTAACTTGAAATTAACTAACAGTCCTTTCAGTGAGATTATGCAGGCTGTCAACATTAAGCGGCCGATGTCCAAAGTACGCGCGCGCACACACACACAGACACACACACGAGTGTGTCTCATTAGAGCTTTTTTTCACTGATCGCGGGGAATCGAGTCGTTGATCTGCTTCAACTGTGCGAGATCCTGACGACGTCATAGGCCGGTCCGGAGCAGTGGATCGGACCGGATGGGTCCTTTCCCCACCTGTACACTAGACGACTTTGATGTAAACTGTTTACAGTTTACATCAAATGTTTATTCTGTGTACATAGTGCAATCGTACAAGTGTTCATATAAATAATCATGAAGTAAGTACGCCATGTAGTGTCGCAATCTGGCGTCTCCCTCCAAATTCCTAAAAATGCACCTGGTGACATTCGTTCAGTTTCAGACATGAAGTAGTACAGCTTTTAGAGCCATACAGCACTCAAGTGCTTACTGTTACATTTGAAAAATATATAGAAATGTCACCAACCCTTTTTGTTGACATATCACATATGTTATTACTTACTATATTTTGGATGAATATCAAACATCAAGTCATCATGTGAGACAATCCCCCGTTAGATGTTGCGTCTGAGCATCATGAGGAACCGAGGAACCCATAAATCCATTCTAGGCCATCAAACAGAGAGATGCATCTGTCCAATCACTCCAGTAGAGGGCGTACTTCACACTTTAGACACCAGCCTCTTACAATGTTGACAGCCCCTTTGCTGCATAATGACTTAATTTGACACTTCATTTAATTAGATGCAAATGTATATCTCTAAGATGATCTGTTTAAAAAAAGTTGTCTAATAATATAGCCATATAGCACACTAGCTTACTAGATGAGCTGGCGAGAGGTGTGTTTTTCATTCATGAAACAAGTAGGCCTATATGCTTCCCTTGTGTTTCAAAATAAAAATGTGTTAAACAATTCAACAAGCCAAATGTGCAATTGCAACTAGACTATTATAGGCTATGACTATACTCGCTTAATTGTTTTGTATTTATAGCTCAATTTTGTTCGTTGTTCCTTTTCATTTCGTGGTGGATCCGATTATAGACCAGGCTATTGGCGTCGTATGTTATTACAATGCATGGATAAGGATACCACACAGTTAAACACGACAAATAGAATAATATTGTTATTGGCTTAGGGCTATATGTTCTCAGTTAGGCCTATCTGGCTTAAGAAGACTATCAGGGTTTCAATTTACTGGTTATTTCGATTACATGTTTACCTACAAATGCCACAGAAGACCTCATATATATTATGACAACTATTTCCACTTCATCTGATTTTACATTTTTGGGGGAAGGAATGACGCATTTGAAATATGTGCGGCGCCTGCAGAATGAACCAGATGAACAAAGAGAGGTGATAAGCTGCTCCTCTGCACGGTTATCGATAGCTCTGGACAAATCAATGGCCTGCAATGATTGTCCCAGTCTAAATATTAGCTGTTTAGTCTTTTCTTTCATGTGCGGCGATGTGTCGCCAAGGTTGCTCATGCCCATGTTTACTCTCTGGTCACTTTGTCTACATTACAGCCGTTAGAAAGTTCTCCAAGACGCACTATCAACACATTGCTGTGTAGATTTATGGGGCCACTGGTTTTCCGTTTGCCTATCAAGTTCTTATGACATAGCCTATGAAATTGATCCACACTGATGGACGACTTTAAAAGAGAGAAGTAGCGAGTTACTGTTTAACTGCTTTGGGGAATAAAGATATATTCGGTGAGCTATTAGAGTGACTCACGTGTATCGTGCTGTCGCGATAACCGCGCTGATAGGAGCCCCCCTCCAGGCAAACGCCACACACTCAAAATGATGAGTTGATCACCCACTGGCGGCTACCGTGTGGGGCCCAGCAAATAGTCCGGAGTTCATCAAAGTTACTTTGGCCAGATAACATCTAAGCCGTGCCTCGGACACAACGCATGGCTATTATATGGTGTATGCCTAAACACATGAAACGAAGCTTGTAGGCCATTTGTGACATCCATATAGTTATTGTGTAGATTCATGTATTTTCGAAGAAGGCCTAGAAGTCAAGTTATCTAATTTAATGTTTTCTGCAAATAAGAAAAACAATACGCATCATATGTCCTGATTATCCCGAGAGGAGATTGTGTTGTCTGTTAGGTTATCCTACATGGAATGACTGTCAACATTCAATACGATAAAAAAAAAAAAAAAAAGATCCATGTCTCAAGTTGGCTGTGCTGTGATAAATAGATAATCACCCCTCGACAATAATGGGCAAATCATTCCCCAAGTGAGAACTGATCGTTTCACCATTGTTTACGTCATCTCTCGTTCTCTATTGTGTGATCTAGGTTATATTTGTTTTAATAATAAAACGCAAGTCGTCGAGGTTTTGCTTGTTTTATCAGGTGAATATGTTTCGGTGGTTCAAGCTCATCGGATCGTCCCCTTTTGGAAGCACTCTCAGCCAATCACATGCGGCCCGGGCCCCTGCAGGAAACTGCTGGTCCCTCTGCGTTGAGACCTGAGGACAGCAGCTCAACAGTTGGCTGCTGCTGGAGAGACACTAAGCTACTTGGAGGGACATACGGACAGCATTGTTGACACTGGGAGAAATCCATCAGAATTTGCGTAATTAAAGAAAGGCAACACGTCACAAATGTAAGAGTTTATTGAAGAGTTCGGGATGTGATATCAACACGCCGGGGTTTAGTTACAGCTCTACACGGTACTTGCTCTGGGCGACTGAGGAGAATCGGTGAGTGACAGCGGGGGTTGAGGGCTCTCCTCATGCAGTTCCATCTCTCCACGACCCCCACCATGAGCGCGCCTCTTTACGCGCCGACCCCCATCCACCCGCCGCCGCCGACGCCTTTCTACATCGAGGACATTCTGGGCAGGAGCGGCACGCCGCCCCCCGCCGCCTCCAGCCACGCGGCGTCGGCGCCCTGCTCCTCCTCCGCCGCGGCGCCCCTCCACGTGCCCACGCCGACCCTCCCGTCCGCCAACTCGTCCTTCACCAGTTGGATTTCGGCGTACCGGGCGCCCATCTACGAGCCGACACCACCTCTCCTCCACCAACACCACGGCTTCCCGCCCCACCTCAGTGCGTCCTACGCCTCCATGTACCCCCTCCATCCGCACAGCCGCTCCGGCGGGGACTATGCCCAGGCGCTCTTCAGACACGACCCCCTGGGTGAGTGGGTGTGGAGCCCTCATATCAAGTCCGAGTAATAGTACTATACTGAGCATTATTAGGCTTATATGCATTAGGATCTTTGCGTTCTTTACAAGCGAATGCTGAGATATAGGCTCATAAAAAGGCACACTTTGGGCGTTTTAATGGTCTGGCACAGGCCTTTATATATATTCTTGTAACACAATTGGCATTATAGACGAACCAATATTTTACACAAACGACTTCTACTTTCTTCTGTTTACAATGTCTATTTCCACATACTAATTTGCATATGAACTAAGTAAAAGACATCCGACAAGACATGTGAAGCTATTGTTCTGGCAGAACGAATATATATATATATATATATATATATATATATATATATATATATATGGCCATATCACACCAGTGGCCTTGACTCGTTTTCCTGTCCATTGTTCAGAAACATCTGAGGAGCAACTCCACTCGCGAATTAGAAACTAAACACACTCAATAAGTTGTTATTTAACCTGCTATTGTCTCGCTGAGTGTGCGTGTCGCTGTCACTTTGTGCACGCGCGTGAGTTCTTTCGCACATGTGCCCACGAACCTGAGCTCTCTCTCTCTCTCTCTCTCTCTGTTGTGTGTGTGTGTGTCTCTCTCTCTCTCTCTCTCTCTCTCTCTCTCTCTCTCTCTCTCTCTCTCTCTCTCTCTCTCTCTCTCTCTCTGTTGTGTGTGTGTGTCTCTCTCTCTCTCTCTCTCTCTCTCTCTCTCTCTCTCTCTCTCTCTCTCTCTCTCTCTCTCTCTCTCTCTCTCTCTCTCTCTCTCTCTGTGTGGGTGTGTGTGTGTGTCCTCTCTCTCTCGATCTCTCGTCTTCTCTCCTGTGTGTGTGTGTGTGTGTGTGTGTGTGTGTGTCTCTCTCTCTCTCTCTCTCTCTCTCTCTCTCTCTCTCTCTCTCTCTCTCTCTCTCTCTCTCTCTCTCTCTCTCTCTCTCTCTCTCTCTCTCTCTCTATCTATCTCTCTGCACAAGCCGAGTCCATGTCGTCCATACAGGAAGCAGTGAGCGGCTGGATAGCAGGGGTAAATCTGCTTCCAGGAGCTGTTGAGTGTGTTCCTGTCTCACCCCCTCACCCCCTCCCCCCGGCCACCAGACGCTTCCTGGTGGAGGCCGCTGCACGCCGCTGATTGTTTTATCGACATCCTCAATACTGCCTTATTCAGGAAACACTCGGCCTCTGATAGGCCGGCTCCGCTTTACACATATTGTTGCACTTCCTCTGCACGGGTCCGACCCGCATCCTCCCAGAAGAACCGTTGGAGAAAAAGAAAGCAGAGATCACCAGCCAGGGGTCGATGCTCATGTGCACATTTAGTTATTGATTATGATCCACTGGTTTAGCATGTTGCCTACTTGTTGGTGAGATATTGAGGTCAAAAGATAGGCGCTTCTTTCGTTAACTATGCAATCTCGTGATTTTGCTTTTAATTTCTATGAATAAACCAAGTGTTACAAAGTATTATTAAGACGGATTTGACAGTAATGTCATCTGACAAACGAACACTATATTGACGAGTATCCCTTTTCCACACTATTCACATAGGCCTAACCTTGAATGCCAGAGGTGTGTGAGACACGATGGGTATAAGTGTGTGTTTGGTATAATCACACCGCAGAGCAGGAAGCACATGAGCGGATATTTGGCCATAGTCTTCACTCTGTCTTTCTTCCCTAAAAGCAGCAGCCGAGCAGGAGGCCTGCAGCCTGCATTCAATTCGCGGTATCTGCCTCAGTTAGATATTATATATTACTATTTATTTATATATAATCCATATATCCATTATCCATATATATATATATATATAATAATAATAATGCATTTTATTTGTAGCGCACTTTTCATTCAAAGAATCTCAGAGTGCTATCGAGCCAATACATAGTAAAAACATAGTTAAAACAAAACCTAGTAAACATAAGCATAATAGAAAACAGTGAATGAACAGAAACACAATTAAATTGCTGACAGTGATTTAACACAAAGTCAAAAACGCCTTCCTGAATAAAAAGGTTTTTAGGCTTTAGTCTTAAAAGAGTCCAGTGTCTGTGTTGCCCTTAGGTGGTCAGGGAGGCTGTTCCATAGGCGCGATGCTGCCGAGAAAAAGGCCCAGTCGCCCATGGTGCGGAGCTTGGTGTTGGGGACCCGGAGGAGCGAGCTGTTTGTAGATCTGAGGGTACGAGTGGAGGTTTGGGGAGTAATGAGTTCGTGTAGGTAGGGCGGTGCATGACCATTTATGCATTTATGGGTAGCAGTAGTAGTCAATCCGCAATCCGGAATGACTACAATATATATATATGGATAGATGTTTTTATTCCTGCTTTTATTGTTGTATTTAGATTTAGTCATGTATTTATTTCAGTTTTTTCCACAGGGAAACCGCTCCTTTGGACCCCCTTCATCCAACGGCCCCTGCATAAAAGAAAAGGCGGTCAGGTGCGCTTTTCCAACGACCAGACCATCGAGTTGGAGAAGAAGTTTGACAGCCAGAAGTACCTCTCCCCCCCGGAGAGGAAGCGCTTGGCCAAGATGCTGCAGCTCAGCGAGAGACAGGTCAGCTCTTCTTCACATCACAACCACGATGCCTTTATTTTAATTATTTTGTTATTTCTAAGATAAGATTTTGAAATGTGCTCACTCCACTTATATATTATCCATTGTTATTTAATTCTTGCTTTTGAATAGCCCTTCGAATGCTCACGCACTGTGTGTATCTGTGTGTGTATGCTCGCTCTCTCTCTCGCTCTCTCTCTCTCTCTCTCTCTCTCTCTCTCTCTCTCTCTCTCTCTCTCTCTCTCTCGCTCTCTCTCTCTCTCTCTCTCTGTGTGTGTGTGTGTGTGTGTGTGTGTGTGTGTGTGTGTGTGTGTGTGTGTGTGTGTGTGTGGTGTGTGTGTGTGTGTGTGTGTGCGTGCGTGCGTGCGTGTGTGTGTGTGTGTGTGTCAGGTTAAAACATGGTTCCAAAATAGAAGAGCGAAATGGCGAAGACTCAAACAGGTATGCCTTTGTGTCATTTATAAAATGTTAATTGTCTTGTAATATTGATAATAGAGTACGGAATAAATCGCAGTTGCTAACTCGACGCGAGAATATTTATTGTCGGATTCGGCATATTAACCGCGAATGAAATGTATTCTAACAGTCGCTATTCAAGATAATAATCATGAGTAAATAATAATAATATTAATAATGATAAATAATAACTATTGGCCTACAATATAGGCCTTATAATAATGCTAATAATCAAAATAAGCCTACGTATATATGCAGTCATTGGCCCTATATATATCCTATATTTATCCTATATAATGATCCTATCCTCTTATTGTATATTATTTGATATACGAACAGGAGAATCCCGCTGCGGCCAAGAGGGGAGTGGAGGAGGAGGGTCTGGGGACCGTGGATGAAGCCACCGGACCGTCGGGGGTGTGCGGCGCGGCCCCCAGGAGCCTCCACTCTGCAGCCTCGCCGCTGTCCCACCGAGACACGGACTCAGACGCTTCACCGGAGACAGACCTGGAGCTGGACATTGTTGACCACGACGAGGACAACTTCCAGGCGAACCCCACCCGCTGACACGCCTTATGGATTACGTTTCGATGTGGATTAAGTGTCAGAGGTGAAGACTTTATACGCTCCATCCAGGTTTCCTCAACTAACCCTGACCGGATACTTTTCTTAAAAATGGCCGTATACCGCGAATTTAACTTCATTTTAGGCCTAAGATATTTGTATTGTATCGTATTGTATTGCATTATATATATATAATGTGTGTGTGTGTGTGTGTGTGTGTGTGTGTGTATGTGTGTGTGTGTGTGTGTGTGCGTGCGTGCGTGCGTGCGTGTGTGTGTGTGTGTGAGCGAGAGAGGGTGGTGACTTTTTTTCTGTGTATGATGGTGTCTTTCGTTTGTTAAAATAAAAACATATTTTATAACCAATAAACGTATACAAAAAAACTAAAAGATTGATTATTATTATAATATCATGATTATTATTATTCAATAGCTCATTCATTTAGAATGAGGAGGATGAGGATTCCCTGGGGGACAGGAATTCCTTTCAGACTGTATTCAGGCTTTAGGTACATTATAATATAAGTAGAAATGAAGCAATTTACCAACATTTCGTCCACTATATCCTCATAAAATATTAGCCGCCACCATAATACTACTAATAATTCTGATAATAAATATAATAACAATAATCATCATCATAATAATCATTATTATTATTATGATTATTATTATTAGAAGTAGAAGTAGTAGGAGTAGGCAAGTACGAAGTCCATGTTATTTGTATAGCCGTTAATAACAGTCTGAAAGGTCTTTACAGGCCATATATTTATGATACCCCCTAACTCTAGCCCCCCAAAGAGCAAGAAACGACTCCCTTAATTAACAAAGAAGAAACGTGTCGTTTGAAACCTCTCCCAATAGCCGAAATGGACATTACAACTCGTGTCAGTGTTTTGTTAAAACATAAAAAGCCATTACTGTCATGGTTTAAAGAAGCGTTTTTGCTTCACCTTGGACTTAAGTTTGATTGCTGGACGTGTTTCCTCTATCTTCTATTTTTCATACTTTACTTTTAAAGCAAATGGACACAAAACAACCAACCAACAAACAAACAAATCAAAGTATATAGATGAGGATATTGTCAAGGTTGGTGTCATAGCACATCTAACCTCAAATAGCTTATCATCACTCACATGTAAACACGAGGAGCTTCTAGATAAAGTTAATGATTGAATCGTCACTGGTTGTGTTGCCGTTGTTTCAATAGACTATAGAGTATATTATACTATATCATTAGTTGATGTCAGTTGTGTGTGTTCATATGTGTTCATATTTTACCATATATTTATATTTATTAATATGTGAGCAATACCTACATTTAGTCTCTCTTTCTCTCCCTCTCACGCACACACACAGGCATACACACACGCACACACACACACACACACACACACACACACACACACACACACACACACAGAGAAACAGATTCAAGGAAGCTTACAGAAAACAATCCATAGTATGCAATCTTGCCACTAGTTTGATTCCAGTAGCCTTGCACACATGCTGGACGTCCAACACGACCACGACCACGAGCATTGATCCGTGGGCCTCTAGATTGTGTAATGGTTCACAAATTGTGCGGACTACAACAGTTGTACATTGATCACACACGGCTGGTGGGTGAAATGTTCAACAGATAGCCAACTGTTTTTAAAGTGCTTTGTCATTTCACTCAATTCAGGGTCCTAACATCACAGGCTATGATTTGGCCAAAACTATCACACACACAGACACATACACAGACACAGGCACACACACAATATATACTGTATGTATATATACATACAGAATATACAAATCATGTATTTGTAGATTAAGTGATAATTTTCTCTTATTTACTTACTTATTTTCAGTGTGTTGTATTGTTTGTGTCTGTGATATTTGGCTGGCAGAGCGAGTAATAGTTTGTATTAGCTTGTCCTTGACCACACCCTGGACACAGACTTGGCTTAAGTACAGGACTTTATTACAACAATCAGTAGACAATCAATAGTGTGTGTGTGTGTGTGTGTGTGTGTGTGTGTGTGTGTGTGTGTGTGTGTGTGTGTGTGTGTGTGTGCACGCGCGTGTGTGTGTGTGTATTAGTTAATGTGTGGTTATAGCCCAACAACTGAGGAATGTGTTGACTGTTGACCTTGTTCTAATGGACACAGCATTATCTCTCCCTGACCAGGTCTCCCCCCCCCCACCATAGATGATAAATTAATGAGGAAAACACACTACTGCTATTCTACTGGACATCCAGATATAGCAGCGAGAGAGATAGATAGAGAGAGAGAGAGAGAGAGAGAGAGAGAGAGAGAGAGAGAGAGAGAGAGAGAGAGAGAGAGAGAGAGAGAGAGAGAGAGAGAGAGAGAATATACTGTTAAAGTCAACAGACTAAGATGAGGAAATCACTTGATCTTTTTGGTAAGTGCATCAGCAAGTGTGAATCATTCAAAAGTATTCATGTAACATAAATTAATGATCCTGTTATGTACCAGGGCACGGATTAAATTAGTGAACTAGTGAAGATTACACATTGATCATGGATCATAAATGTAGCAGTCAGTGTTTTGACCGACATCTGTGTTTGTCATGATGACGCCTCTGTGAAAATGCTCTTTGGTTAGCAATGTGTCCAGCCCCTAAAGAAGCAGACATGTGTCTATTAGGTATTACTCCTATTATATATTAGCGCTAACGTAGCACTTGTAGGAGCTGATGAATCCCATTAGTATCTCCCATGCATGATCACAATCCAAGCGTAGGCCTATAAATCTATGGCTAACAGGAGAGTAAAGACCCCCCTCCTGCAGCTGTCTGTGAGAAGGAAGCAGCGGTTAAATTGGCTGTGTGCAGATGCATGTTGAAAGATGGCAAACAATGGCTCCGGTGGTCTGGTTGGGTTGCCTATCAGGATCTTCTTAGTGTGCTTTTTAAGAACCATTATTAAAATGTCCTTTTGTGGGCCATGGCATGACAGAGGGAGCTCAGGGTCCTGTACTGTTACTAAGCCAATAATACCAGAGATGCTGGAGTCAGAAGATCGTGATAGAATATTCCTCATATGATATAATATAGTTCAACATTTTCAAAATGCTGCCTATAAAACTTTTGGCAAAACCATTGACTATGCCAAGTTATGACCTAAAGTGAACCAGTGAACAGTGGTTTTTAAACTATTTATACTAATGTATCCCCTCCAAGATAAGTTAAAGTGATATGCTCTTATTGGAAAGACATACCGAACTTGTTACTATGTTACTATTCAGATGTACAAATTGTATTAGGGGGGCATTCATTCATTTTTGTTAAGGTGTAATTATTGAACAATTGTTCATAACCAATATTTTAAAAAGTGATTTAAATGCTAACATTTTGATCCTAACCTGCAGTCCTAATTACCAGTCAAATTACCTCCATTTCAGAAACACTGACGTAGAACATGAGCTATAACGTTTCTATGTTTTAACTATTGCCATACTTGTTTTGCTCTCAATCAACGCTGTTGTCAATTTCTTCCTACTTTTTCTTATTTGCAGGAGAATCTACTCATTGAATACATTTTCTCATAAGTCTCACATTACCAAATAGAGGCAACTGATGACCAGAATAATTCATGAATTGACCCATCCCTTTCAGATTAATACATCGTCACAATGCTTGCTTTTGGCATACAAATTAGGCATACAAATAAGACTTGGGTGTGAAAATATGTTTGACTTGTTGGACAGACCAGATCTGGTGATGCTAGTGCATTACAGCAGAGTAACACAAGTGAAGCGAGTCTAGTCAAGTGCTGGCGCTCACTGTTGTAATGGGAACAGATTTGAACAACATTCTGAATTTAATTCCACCTGGCTTCCATATTTGAACTAAATAGTGTGAAGCTGATATAGTTTTCTGTTGCGCATGCACATCTTTTATCAATGTAGCGTACCATTTTCCGACTAATATTCAGCTTATTCCCTGCTTATCTTATTTTATTGTATATTGTCTTCTGTTATCTGCTGTGACTGAATTTCCTTCTATCATTTATCAATCTAGACATGTGTGTGAGAGGAACTTGTTTGAGATGTGAATGGTTAGGCTGGTCCTTCGCCCATCTGTTGAGGAAACAAACTCCAGGCTCTGAGCACTGAGCCTGGAGTTGTCCCAGAAACGGCTGAAACAAGTGACATCAACACATTAATGTAAGAGAACATGCATCCCACGGACAGAGCAGCAGGAAGGGCATTGGAGGCTATGGAGAAAGCAGACAGGAAGGGGGGGGTGGAGGTCCATTCCACCAGCAGCTAAGGACATATCACTCACCGGTTCCTGTGTGAGGCCAAGTGTGCTATTTGCTTTTCAATTAGGCTCCATCCAAATGGGAGACGTGGACATTTTAAAAGTGTTCAGATGCCAGTTAAAGGAGTACAGGATTTTCTGCCTGAGGATCCAATTTAGATAGAGTTCATGTGAATGATTAGCTGCTCAAACAAGCTTCCCCAGTAGAGCATACACCGGCATAATAAATAGTGAGGGCCAAATGTGGCAAACATCCGAGTCAATTAAGGAGCCATTTGGAACACAAGTGACTTCATAGGGGCAATTTTTTTTTCACACAGGTGACCGAAAATACAAAACTTTCCACTGCATAAGGGTAATAAAAGTGTATGTGTGTATGTTTGGATTTAATTGGCCAATGTACACAAATGTGTCATTTTAAGAATATTTCTTAATTTGTACATTACATTTTAGTTTGATTTACTTGAGATTGGTAGGCACTTCTGTGTGTCGTAGTTAAAATATAACAAATACAACATTTAGTCAGAATTAATTTAAAAACATTTCAAATAAAGAAATTATGTACTAAATAGGTTAGCAATAATTTGATTTTCAATAGATTTTCAACTCATATGCACGTGCGTATGTATGTGTATGTGTGTGTGTGTGTGTGTGTGTGTGTGTGTGTGTGTGTGTGTGTGTGTGTGAGTGTGTGTGGGTGTATGTGTGTGTGAATGTGTGCATGCGTATGTGCATGTATGTGTGTGCATGTGTGTGTGTGTGTGTGTGTGTGTGTCCATTTGAAGAGAGAGCAGTGTTGAATTGAGTGCTTATCACGCCCTCATGGAGGTAAATGATGCTGTTTGAAACCTGCCACTGTTTTTACGACATGTGTTGATTCTGTTGTCGCAGTCTAAGGACACCATCAGTGTCCCCACCATATAGCCAACCACTTTATATGATGTGACACTCGTGTGTGTGTTGATAGCCACATGCAACAGATTACTGCATATTCTTTTATGAGGCATCTCTTTTTCTGTGTGTGTGTGTGTGTGTGTGTGTGTGTGTGTGTGTGTGTGTATGTGTATGTGTGTGTGTGTGTGTGTGTGTGTGCGTGTGCGTCTCTGTGTCTGTGTGTGTGTGTGTGTGTGTGTGTGTGTGTGTGTGTGTGTGTGTGTGTGTGTGTGTGCGTGTGCGTCTCTGTGTCTGTGTGTGTGTGTGTGTGTGTGTGTGTGTGTGTGTGTGTGTGTGTGTGTGTGTGTGTGTCTGTGTCTGTGTCTGTGTCTGTGTCTGTGTCTGTGTGTGTGTGTGTGTGTGTGTGTGTGTGTGTGTGTGTGTGTGTGTGTGTGTGTGTGTGTGTGTGTGTGTGTGTGCTCGAGTGCAGGAACTTGCCGAGCACTGTTCTTCAGTATTTAGTTAACCTTGAGTTCACTATTGCAGAAACTGAATGATTGAGTTTGGGTTTTTTCTAAAGAGGGAAAAAACACAAATGAAAAGACTAAACTGGATGAAAAGCATCAGAGAAAAAGGCAAAGGTTGAGTCAAACACAACCTGTTTTTATTTATCTGTTTTTCCTCTCTCTATTTATCAATCTATTTCTCTTTTTCATTACCTCTCTCTCCCTCCCTATCTCTCTCCCTCTCTCTTTCCATCTCTCTATTTCTCACACACACACAAGAGCACTCGGGTCAGCACTTGAATACGCTGTCACGGCAGCGTATTCAAGTGCTGACCTCCGCAAAAAAGAAATGAAGTGAGTCTGGGTCTGAAGTACTGTACCTTTGGATAAGATTCATTCCTTGGTTGGGATAAAACAAGAACAACTGATTCAACAATCCCATGAGTTCATTCTTAATTTTTACAATAACGTACAATTACCACATTCTTGAAGTGTAAATGTATAAATGTTCATATATACACACACACATACAGTGTATATATATATATATATATACTGTATAAATATATATACAAAAAGGTTTATATTTATATAAACTTTTTTTTATGTGGCTGTAAAAGCATGAATCTTTGGGAGCACATTCGTGTGTTCTGTCTTTCTCTACATCCTGGATGGCAAAGGTCTGCATTGCCAGATCTATCTCCACACTTCAATTTAGAGAAAGGAGAAAGGTCTGGCTCAGCCCATTATCATTCCGGGATAGGGGAAAAAAGTCTTGTTTGTATTTCTTTATATCACAGTTGTCTTGGGTGGCATTAAGGCCAGGATGCAGCGACGGTACCCTTGCAAAGTAGTGTCGATGGGGGGAATTATTTTTGTTGGAACATGTGCACATGGGGAGGCAAGCCCTGGTATGAAAATGGCTAGATACCTGCAAAAGAAAATGCAGCATAAAACAGTCAAAGACGCATTCAGAGCATTCAAAGACGATTTCAGCATGTAGGTTTTCATTGTGTAGGTTGCTAGCTTGAAGGTTGTTGTTGTTTCCTATACAGTATCCTGTAATTCTTAACTCATTTTTATCCCACATGTGTTTATTGACCATGTTGCCATGCTGGGCCCCATTATAGCTGACCTCTTGTGACCCCAGCCTGTTAGGCCCTCGCCGACCCAGGCACTGACCTGCTGCCTTGTATGAAGGTCCCAGTTGGAACCAAACATAAACTATCATTAAAGACACAGCAGCAATATCACAGTATCAGTCTCAGTATCAGGACACACTTCGGTTCCACGGCTTCCTCACTGCTGTCGCTTCTCCTCGCATCTCAGACCTCCAAAGAAAGAAAGAAACAAAACAAAAAATGAATGAAGTGAAAAAATTATAAAAAAAATCCTGACTAAAACTATCAAACACTAAATGAAAACACTGGAGATGGTGTGGTGAGTAACTTTGACTAACAACAACTCAACTACTATGCAAAACCCCAACCCTAACCCAGCCCAGTGGTTTTCAAACATTCTGTGCCCAACTCACAGCAAAGGGCAAGCCAAAATCTTAATGCACACCTTTGTTCATATCCATGCAAAATAGCCTCTATAACATATTATTTTGTTATCACTCTGTTTTTTTTCACTAATAACAAACAACTATATTACTCATGAAATATTTATGAACAAAATATTTCAAGAATTAATTTGTAAAACGTCAACTTTGTAGAATAGAATAGAAATATTCATAATAAATCAAAAATGTATTAATATAGTTTTTCTATAGCATGTATTATTATTGCAATATATACAATATGTATATATTGCAATAATAGTGTATGGTTGTCATAAAATCCAACAGCACACCTGGACTTCACAGCACACTAGGATGCTGCAGCACCACTGTTTGGAAAACACTGCCCATCTCAAATAAGCCGTTCGTTACCAGAGCAGTATATCAAGTCTTTAGGACGGTTTGTGGTGCTGCTTTTGTTATCATGTATTCGTGTAGAATTGCCGCATTTAATATCCAATTAGTAGTGATTAACATTTCAGGATAAACTTAACATACACCGTATTTTGTCAACACTTCTAGTTCTATTGTCTTCCACTCTGCTGATGTGTCTCATTTTGTTTTTCTGGCAATAGAAAAAAGAAAATTAAGATTTTGCTCCTCTTGCATCTGTCAAACAAATCTTTATCATACTTAGGACGCCCCCCATCACCACCACAACCACCACCCGCACCTCTATTAATGCAGGCCTCCAGGAAGCTATTGCTGGACTGATGTTTCCAGCCCTAATGTTATTTTACAACAACGAAGCCATGGAGAACAATACAACATGAATCTGTTTGGTTTCCTCTCTCTCTTCCCTGCTCCAGCCCAGCTATCAACACACCCACAGGAAAGAACTCTACTGCATTGGGGAAACCCAGGCCCAGGTTTTTTATTTTAGTTGAAAGCTGGTAAGCACAAAATATAGTTCATGTTTAGGAAAAGATAAATGGAATAATTATTGTGTTGAGATTAACGATGAAATCTGTCTGTGGATGTTAATAGTTTTAAAATGTGAATAGCATTAATATGGAAGAATCCAAGAAACGCAAAACATACAAGACATACAGGAATGTGACATTGGTGTTGACTTTGACGGTGGCAAGACAGGAAACAACTAACATTTGAACTGGGTAGAGGTCAAGGTCACATTGCAAAATGTGAGAAAGTGTAATAATTGGAAACCTGTTATTAGCGACATTTGGAAACAAAGAATTGTATACCCATTCTTTGACACAGTGAGCTAATTAACTTGGCCTTACATCCACTCTATCAAACAGTCTACGGCAGTTGCTACACCCAAACAGTAGCCTCCACCAGGGTTTATGAATAGAAGCACATCTATTATGGTGGACACCAGGTTTTTTGGAGGAACAGTATTTGGGCAGTTGTTGTTGAGGTGGCTTTAGGACTGGAGGATACTTCCCGTCGTTCCTGTTTGATTCTTGTCGTCTGTGGAAAGTGTTATCTCTGACAGCAGGGCTAACAGGAAGTGGTGTTTTATCACTTCCTCACAGTTTCACTTTGTTTTCAGGGCTGAACAACATGGCTGGCTTACAGAAAGGGGGGGAGTGAAACAAGGAGAAAGAGCGGGAGGGAGGAGGGATTAGCCCACTCTTATTTCAACCACAGCTGTATGGATTGTGCAGGACAGACCAGACATTAATAATCGTGCTCGAGTAATTGATGCAGCACAATAATAACAAAAAATCTTCTTGCAGGTTGTTTTGTTGTCAGTCAACATGGAATTTACATGAATGCAGTGTTAATGTGTATTGTGTAAAATGTATTATATCCACCATTATAACATTTGGACTCTCCAAGTTCATGTCTTATCATCATAGCCAGAGAATATCCCTATCAGTTGCAACATATGTTCATCTGTTAGACAATGATAGCCTTCCGCTGTGTATTGTGTGTGTGTGTGTGTGTGTGTGTGTGTGTGTGTGTCTGTGTGTGTGTGTGTGTGTTTTCTTCTTACTTCTCACTTCTCTATTTTAAATGACTGCTCAGCCAATTTCACAACAATCACAGGCAGGCAAGATCACACACACACACACACACACACACACACACACACACACACACAAACACACACACACATACACACACTCTCTTTCTCTCTCTCTTCAGCTTTCAAAGAGGAAACAGTGGGTGCATGTGTGTGTATTTTCTGTTTTTTTCATCATCATCTTGTATTCTGACTTAAACGTTTTGAAAGAAAGTGAACAAAAAAGGCTAAATATATACCAACAGAGATCGAAGATGGTCTGGTCACAGAGACCCTGTGACTATAAAGTGAAGCCAGAGGTATAGGTGTGGCGAGATAAGACGTAGACATAAACTTGACATGAACTGTTTTTCACCTCAAAACAAACAAACTGCCCACTCAAAGAAGACAGGAGAGAGAGAGCTGGCGGGAGCTGTGATTGCTGTGTGTGTGTGTGTGTGTGTGTGTGTGTGTGTGTGTGTGTGTGTGTGTGTGTGTGTGTGTGTGTGTGTGTGTGTGTGTGTGTGTGTGTGCGTGTGGTGAGGGATTAAACAAAAGACTACCACTTGAGGGTCTTAGCTATCCTTTATCATAACTGACAGGGCCCTTGACGTCCAGAAGAGGCCCCTATATTCAGAAGTAGACGAATAGCAACAAAAACATAGACAGACACAGCAAATAAAGACCAAAAGTCGGGGAGAAATTAATCTTGGATCCAGCATTCCCACTGGGTTATAGCAGAACCTCTGATCCAGCAGTCCTACTATGTTATAGCAGAACTTCTGATCCAGCAGACCTACTATGTACACAAGAATTACTTGTTCACAGATCCTCACCTTGATTGCAACATGATTGGTTGAAACAAATATGAAGAGCCTGTTCACATTAGATTTGAGTTTGTTTGCCATCAGACTTTAAATTATTAATCTATTAAATTAAGACTGCATGGGAGAAATATACATATATTGCTGTCCAATGTTTAAATGTCTATAAATCAATGTATACATGCTTGATGTTAACAGTAGGTACTAAACACTCAACTCAAACGGATTGAGAGAACAATGATAATGCAGCAAGAACGAAAATCAGCAATTAGCAAATATATTATGTTGGTTTTTCACCTGAAGTGGGACTGCAGTGACACGCTGAAGGGTGTTTTGCTAATTGAATTGCAAGACATATACCTATAGCCCTGTCCAAGCACTCACTCCTGCCTAATTGGTCTCACAGGCTTTAAACATATTTTAAACATTTTTAAGATGGCTCAAGGTTGCTGCTGTTAATACTGAAACTATAATTTCCAAAAAAATAAATACAATGAATGTGGATATAGGACAGTTGTTTTCAATGTTGAGGTAAATTGCCCACATGTTGTTAATGTTTCCCTCTACGGGTTAGTTTCAGTACTGTCATTGGTATAGCATGAAGTAGAGGCATGTAATAGGAAGTAGCATTGCACTTAGCCAGGTAATTGCAGGTTCTTTTCAGTTCAGTTTTTAGTGAGAGGGTGTTAACTTATCCTGAGTATCTATATGAAATACATCGATGATCAGCCAATGGGAATGGCTTACCTTCAGCTTCTTCAGCCGTATGTTGCCAGTGTGACATGTCGATGTTAGAATGACTGGTTTGAATTATGTTTTTATATTTGTTCTTCATTTGCTCCCAAGATAACATGGCTGAGTTTGCAGCGGAAGGATTAAGGCTCAAATTGGCAAACACTCCATCTACGCAATGCATTCATTTAACATATCTAGCCTACTGGTGCCTTATGATAATAAGCCTATGTATCTAATAAATCGAGTTAATCGATAAATCGAGTTAATCACAAAAATTATCTAAAAATAAATTGAGTTAATCAGAATAATAATCTGTGATTAATCATGAAGTTTAAAATACTAGTATTTACTTTTATTTTGTTATTTTGTTATCACTTGTGACATGACTCCAGTCATGTCACAAGTGTCAACCTAAAGTCTACTCTTCTTTTAACCAGTTGCTCAGGCAGACTAGCTTGTTGTTATTTTCAGATGACAGAGCTGACCTTTTCTTCTGCACAATGTGGCCTGCCAGAGAAAACACTCTCACATGGCACTGTTGAAGCAGGTGTAACCAAGTACCTTTGTGCAATATTGGCCAGCTTAGTGTGGGCACCTTTGTGTGCCGACCACCACTGTAGTGGACATGCCTCTATGCTGACACTGGACTCTGCCCTATACCTGTGTAGAGATTTCTCTGTTGATGGTGCCTCATCATCAGACTCTGACTCCATCAGTAGGAGGGCCATCTTCTTCTTTGGTCGCTCAGATTCCATTTCCTCTGTGGAGGGCTGTGGTGCAGGCTCCCTGTGTCACGGTTGCGACTGTGTCATCGGGGTTCCCCTACGTGTTGGTGGCCGTGGCGCCAGACTCCGGTGCCACCCCTGCGTCATCAGGCGCACACACCTGTCACCGTTCGGCAATCAACCTCCGCTTAAGAACCCCGACTTCCCAACCACTCATCGCCAGATCGTTGTTTCAACCAGTATGGTTAGAGAGCCGTCACATATGGTATCTCTATGTGTTCACCTTGGAGTATAACCCGTTTTTCCGCTGCCCAGGATCGCGACCTGTCTCCCGCCAGCCCGCTCCGCTACCCGCCTGTCTACCAGCCTACCCGCCTGCCTGCCTACCCGTCTGCCCGCCTGCCTGTCTGCCTGTCTGCCCGCCTGCCTGTCCTGCCAGCCTGCCTGTCTGCCAGCCTGCCTGTCTACCAGCCTGCCTGCCTGACTACCTGTCTGCCTGTCTTTCTCTCGTGTGCCTGTCACATTACCTGCCAGTTAAGTTGTTTGTATCCTTGTTCCTCCCTGCAACACGTTCCAATTAAAAGACTCTTTGTGTCTGAACTCCGAGTCTGGGTCCTGCGTTTGGGTTCTCCGCTACCCCGTAACACCCTGTCCTTAAGCATCTCAGTCAGCTTTCACCACACCTCTTCCCTCTCTGCTCTGGGCAGGCACTGGAGGTCCTTGAATCTGGGATGTAGAGCTGTTGCTACCTAAGCCATAACATGTTTGTGTTCTCCTTTCGCCAGTTTATGTCCTCTGTGAATGCAGTCTTGAAGCACTCTACTTAAGCAGGGTTAACATCTGAGGCCTCCATTGTACACAAGAGGTGGCAGAGTGCAGGCAGCACCACAGAGCAGGACGCATATATGTCACAGGAGCTCAGTGACGTACCTACAAACACAAGACCAACAGGATTAATGACTACACTTTTCATTCAGATAACACCCATTGAGGGGACAGGCCTAAAATTATTTGTAAAATACAATAATATATTATACTAATTGTCATGAATTAAAATTTAAGAGGATAAGGAAATCACCTTAGCTGCATGGCTCCAGCAGTGTTTCCAACTTTGCCAGCCTGTCATATTCAGCTGAGGATAGCATGGTTAACTTGTGCTTCTGCTGTTGCCTTTAAGTTTGCGGATGACACAGTGGTGGTGGGCCTGGTTCCTGATTGGTTGGTACCAAAATACTGTTAAGCAGACATCCAGACATGGTCTGTACTCACTTTATTCTATATTTTGTAAAGTTGTATAGGCCTACTGCCTTTTATATATTTTTGTATATTTCTCATTCCTGTTGGTCTTTTTTAATGTAAATATAAAAATCTGATTCTGATTCCTCCAATTTGTGTTATCTGGGGGGCGGCAGTAGCTCAGGAGGTAGAGTGGTTGTCTGCCAACTGGAAGGTTGCTGGTTCGATCCCCGGGCTCCACCTAGCTAAGTGTCGTGGTGTCCCTGAGCAAGACACTTAACCCTACCTGCTCCTGACGTGTTGGTTGTTACCTTGCATGGTTGGCACCGCCGTCGGTGTATGAATGGGTGAATGTGAGGCAACTATAAAGCGCATTGGATAAAAGCGTGATATAAATGCAATCCATTATCTGTATTATTCTTTTGCATATTCGGCTGAACATCACTTTTCGTTTCACTGCATATCCTGTTTGTGTATGTGACGAATAAACTTGTTGAATCTTGGCAGAGCAATGTTTTTAGTGAAGGAGGTACCAGTCGTCTAGACGAAGTTGTAAAGCGGAGCACTCAAGCTGGGCCGTGGGGTCTAACTCATTTTTGAAGGTAGGTAGGGGCGGTTCCGTTGACAGCCATGAAAGTCAGTACCAGTGTCTTGAATCGAATGTGAGTGATTACCGGGAGCCAGTGGAGGTTGCGGAAGAGAGGGGTTACATGGGAGAGTTTAGGTAGGTTGAACACGAGGCGTCCTGCTGCGTTCTGGATGCGTTGTAAGGGCTTGATTGTTGAGGCGGGGAGTCCAGCCAGGAGAGAGTTGCAGTAGTCGAGACGAGTGATAACGAGCGCTTGGACCAGGATCTGCGCTGCTTCACGTGTGAGGAAGGGCCGGATCTTGCGGATGTTGTAGAGAGCAATTCTACAAGATCGGGTCACAGAGGTAATGTTGGCGTTGCAGGACAGCCGGTCATCCAGTACCACGCCAAGGTTCCTTGCAGTGGGTGAAGGGGAGACTTTGATGTCCTCAATGGTGACAAGTAGGTCCATCTGAGGGCAGTCTTTCGGCATTAAGAGAAGTTCAGTCTTGTCTAGGTTAAGCTTCGGGTG
The DNA here is from genome assembly GCA_002895965.2 of Coryphaenoides rupestris. NCBI lineage: Eukaryota > Metazoa > Chordata > Actinopteri > Gadiformes > Macrouridae > Coryphaenoides > Coryphaenoides rupestris. Next base: position 1,034,247 of record PIJE02000021.1, read on the forward strand.
GTTGGCAGTCGTCCATTTGCTGATGTCAGCCAGGCATTTAGAGATGTGTTGCGATTTGCGTGACAGAGGGGATGCTTGCGGATCGTCTGCGTAACAGTTGTGGCGCCCTCTAGTGCACAGCAGACAGTGTCACCCCTTAGTTTACGTCAAAGCAAAGGGGAGCTCTGTTTCTTGGAAAAGGCACAACACAGGCTTAGAAAAATACAAAAATGCAACCTTTATTATACAATATTTTAGAAGCTATCGACTGTTGTTAGTTGGTCAATGGAGAAAGGCATTAAAATGAAATGACCAAAAACCAGTCAACAAGAAAACAAAAAAAGAAATGTGTAAAATAAGTAAAGAAAGAAAAACCCCTCTAGCCAGTCGCACACAAATCTTTTTATACTGTCATACTGTCTGAGGAACACCAGAACGCCCTAAAATTCAGAGCATCATCCCACAAACAAAGTCATAAAACGGTGGTAGAGAACAGCAACTGGCAGCCAAGTTCAGAAGCGTAATTATGTTCTGCAATCTCCACAGAGCAGCAGTGTTACAGCAACAATCAACAGATGCTCCTCTCAGGACGCAAGGTGTCTAGATGCTAGCCTGCTCCTAGGACACCAGCTGGCTCAATGAATGCCAGCTCTCATCCTAATTAGTGACATACCCCCCCAAAAAAAACATAAACCCTCCACCGTCTCGTGGAGGGTTTATGTTTTTTTGGCTGCAGGCTACACAGTGATAGGAGAAGCCGTGGGATGGCAAGTCACTTTGGATAAAAGCGTCTGCCAAATGCCCTCAATGTAAATGTAAATGTAATTACAGAGCCTAGAGATCTAGTGTATAAAGAGAAAAGAATGGGTCCTAGTACTGAGCCTTGCTGGACAGGCCTTGAAACCTGACTGATGAGTGTCTAGCAGGTTGTTTTGAAGAGACGTTCTAGAGTTTTGGAGACGAATGAAAGGAGGGATACAGGTCTGCAGCTCTGGATGTCGGTGGTGTCAATGATGTTAATGATGACTAATATGATACAGCACGGTGGCACAGTGCTTGCACTGCTGCCTCACAGCAAGAAGGTCCTGGGATTGATTCCCACCTTGGGGCGCTGTTGATTCTGGGTTGTCCAGGTGGGTGATCTCCCGGCCTTTCTGTGTGGAGTTTGCATGTTCTCCCTGTGCTCCGCGGGGTCTCCTCACAGAGTAAAGAACCCCAATATAATAAAAACATGTGAAGATCGTCTCTCCTGTCCACGTCCCTGACCAAGAGGACGTAAAACCTGGAGTTGTTGGTCCCCGGGCGCCGTCATAATGGCTGCCCCTGGAGGGACAGCAAAATGGATGGGTTAAATGCAGAGGCCAAATTTCCGCGGGCCACCCTCCCTGCATGCGTGTGTTTGGTGGCCACCACTTCCTGCTGTGTGTTGTGTGACCATTACAAGTGTGCCTTGAATGATTTCTTTACTACATAATTCTGAATGAATGAATGAATTACACAGAAACAATGTGGACCAATTTCGACCCACATGGGAAGCCAGAAGATGTAAGGAATAAACCGTATTAATTGCAGCCATGTAGGTTTGCCAGGTAGTAGTCGGATAGTTACACTGAGCTACCATTGTTGTTGAACTTTAGAAAGTGTTTAGAATGCATTGATATATGATACAGTATCATATAAATGTCAGTTTGCATGACCTTTAATTCATTCATTCTGTTTTTCTACCTCAATTTACTGTTTACTTTGTTCTCAGCGACATTCTCAATAAAGTGAAGTTGGAAAAGTGTCTGCTAAATGCAAATGTAAGTCCATAATGTTCAAACAAAAGAGAAAGGATTCAGCTCCGTTTCAGCGGAGAGAAAGGGACGCTGCCAAGGTCACTACGTTTGCAGATCCAGAGGTTTGTGTCATCTGGTTTCCTTTGGCCCTGTAGTCATTTCCTGCCTTTCTTTCTGGTGCTGTATAAAGCTATAGTTGCTGACAGTCGTGTATCCGCCTGAAGGCTGACCTCAGTGTGTGTGTTTGTGTGTTTGTGTGTGTGTAAATGATTGGGCTTGCCACTTGTATGAACACAATCTGCCTACCCGTCTGAATATATGTGATGGTTGCATTGTAGTCCGTGGAACTTGTATTCATCTGTGTATCTGTTCTTGTAAGTCCAATACATTTCCTGTGTTCAGACTTTTGTGTGTGTATCTACGCATGTGACAGTGTGTCAGACAGTATGTGTATCTATGCATGTGCGCTAGAGATGCGCAGATTGAGTGACATCATTGACCCGCGGATCAGCCTGTTTTCTGTATTTATAATAAGCGGGTGATTTACTTATTATTATTATGATTATTCCATCCATCCATCGATTCTCTTCCGCTTATCCTGGGCCGGGTTGCGGTGGCAGAAGGCTAAGCAGGGCCCCCCAGGCTTCCTTCTCCCCAGCGACACTCTCTAGTTCCTCCTGGGGGATCCCGAGGCGTTCCCATGATATATAACCCCTCCAGTGGGTTCTGGGTCTGCCCCGGGGTCTCCTCCCAGTTGGACGTGCCCGGAAAACCTCTAAGGGGAGGCGCCCGGGGGGCATCCTAATCAGACGCCCGAACCGTCTCAGCTGACTCCTTCTCGACGGCAGAGGAGCGCAGCGGCTCTACTCGAGCTCCTCCAGGATGTCTGAGCCTCAGCCACCGCGGAGGATAACCGTATCTCGGAGTCCCGGCTTGTATCCGGCGGATCCTGCGTTCTTGGTCGGTCCACGTGACCACAAAGCTTGTGACCATGGGAGGTGGAGGGTTGGGAACGGTAGATGGGAGCCTGGTTGAGGTCGAGAGCGTTTGTTGTGTTCATTCCTGCCCGCGGGGCTAACGGCGTGCGCGGGGGTCAGCTGACGGTCATGCAACCATGCCATGACCGCGGCGTGGCAGACGAGACAGGACGTGCACCCAAGCACGTTCATATCGATATCGGGTGATTTTAACCATGTCACTCTGACATCAAACCTGCCCACATTCAAACAGTTGTGACTGCAAAACCAGGGAAAATATAAAACACTGGACCTGCTGTATGCCAATGTTAAGGAGGCAGTACAGCTCCACAGCTCTCCCTCCTCTGGTTTAGATCAGACCACCATACCTTGCGTCTACCTGAGGCCCCCTCTATAAACCTGCGGTTTCAGAGGCAAACCAGTGGTCACCAGAACTGTTACGGGGGTGGTCTCAGGACGGGGAGGAGGCTCTCCCGGGCTGTTTTGAGCTGATAGACTGGGATGTTCTCTGTGATGGACATGGGCAAGACATAGAAGGACTCACAGGCTGCATAACAGACTATGTACATTTCAGACTGTGTGATCCCGACTAAGACCGTGCACTGCTTCCCCAACAACAAACCCTGGGTGACTAAAGACATCAAGGCGTCACTGAACATGAAGAAGGCGGCCTTCAGGAGTGGAGACAAGGAGGAGATGAAGAAGGTGCAGAGAGAACTGAGGGAAAAGATCTCAGAGGGCAAGGAGAGCTACAGAAGAAAGCTTGAGGGGAAGCTCCAACAGAAGAACCTCAGGGAGGTGTGGAGCATGAGAACAATCACTGGCCATGGAGCAAAGACCATCCGGGGGAGGGAGGGAAACCTGGATGAGGCCAACGAGTTAAACCTGTTCTTCAACAGTTTTTACGATATGGCTCCTCTCCACCCTCCCCCCAGCTCCTCCTGTGACCCTCTCCTCTCTCTCCCCCCCCCCCTTCCTCGCCCCGCCCCCATCTCACCCCCTCCCGCCCCTCCTCTCCTCCCTCTCCTCTCTCCAGGGCCAATCACCATCACGGCGGAGGATGTGAGATGTGAACTCGGCAGATGACGCCCAGGCAAGGCTGTGGTGCCTGACGGCCTCAGCCCCAGAGTGCTCAAGGTGTGTGCGACTCAGCTGTGCGGCGTCTTCCAACACATCTTCAACCTAAGCCTGAGCACAACGATGTCCCTGTCCTGTGGAAAACATCATGCCTGGTTCCTTTCCCCAAGAAGAGACACGCAAGCAGCCACAGTGACTACAGACCGGTGGCCTTGACCTCACATGTGATGAAGTCGCTGGAGAGGCTAGTCCTGAAGCACATCCGTGCACTAGTCGAACCATCACTGGACCCTCTGCAGTTCGCCTACCAGCCCCGTATTGGAGTGGAAGACGCCATCATCTACCTGCTGCACAGGGCTTATTCTCACCTGGAGGAGGCAGGCAGCGTTGTGAGAGTCACATTCTTCGACTTCTCGAGCGCTTTCAACACCATAAAGCCTGCCCTGCTTGGGACTAAGCTACTGGACATGCAGGTGGACGCTCCACTAGTGGCCTGGATTACCAACTACCTCACTGGTCGGCCACAGTATGTGAGGCTGCAGAGCAACACGGGAGCACCTCAGGGGACAGTCCTGTCTCCCTTCCTGTTCACACTCTACACCTCAGACTTCAGATACAGCTCACAGTCCTGCCACCTGCAGAAGTTTTCGAACGACTCACCCGAAACCGGTCAGCATCAGGGGGACCGAGGTGGACATTGTCGAGGAATATAAGTACCTGGGTGTTCACATAGACAATAAAATGGACTGGACTAAAAACACAGAGGCCCTGTATAAGAAAGGTCAGTCGCCTGTATTTCCTACGGAGACTCAGATCTTTCAACGTCTGCAAAACCATGCTGCAGATGTTCTATCACTCTGTGGTGGCCAGCGTCATCTTCTACGCTGTTGTGTGCTGGGGCAGCAGGGTGAAGACAGCCGACGCTAACAGACTCAATAAGCTCATCAGGAAAGCAGGTTCTGTCCTGGGAGTGGAATTGGAGTTTGTGGTGGAGGTCTCGGAGAGGAGGATGCTGAGTAAACTACTCAGTATCATGGACAACGCCTCCCACCCCCTGCACGCCACACTGGCGGCACACCAGAGCACCTTCAGCCGTAGACTGAGATTACCGAGGTGCACCACAGAACGCCACAGGAGGTCCTTTCTGCCTGTGGCCATCAAACTCTATAACTCCTCCCTATAACTCCCCCCTACAAGACAATGAACACAGCAATATAATGTGCAATATTATCCCTCTACATCATGTGCACTTTCCCCAGCTCTACGTTTTACGTGCAATATTATTATTATTACTTCCAACATCATGTGCAATACTCTATTATGTGCCATATTATTATTATTGTGTGAGACTGGGGTGATCCTGAATGAATGTGAGTGCCTGGCGAGGGGGTGAAAGTGTGAACGACGCCTTCCTGTCACCACCAGCACCAGCACCACCACCACCATTTTACTGCCTCAACGTCCTTATGACTGTGCCATCGACCTCCTCTCAGGCATGTCTCTTTCCCAGTAGTAGATTGTATAATCTATCGAGACCTGAACACAAAGCCATGGAGGTGTATATCCGTGATTCTCAGAGCCACAGGCATCATCCAACCCTCCTCTTCCCCGGTAGGTGCAGGATTTTGGCACGGGACGGGACTCTGTGACCGTGTATCAACTTCCGTGGTATGAACAACATCACAGTCAAAAATAAATATCCTCTGCCGCCTCTAATCAGTTCTGCATGTATCGCCTTCGAGGGTGCCACAATACTCACCAAGCTGGATCTGCGGAACGCTTACCATCTCATCCACATCCAGGAGGGGATGAGCGGAAGACAGCGTTCGACGCAGCACTAGGACATTTAGAATATTTGGTAATGCCGTTCAGACTAACAAATGCCCCTGCCGTCTTCCAAGCTTTGGGCGGTTGGTGGCCTGCGCCTACCAACCGCCCACAGCTGCAGCACTTCCTGGGTTTTGTCAATTTCTTCCGCAATTACAGCTGCATTGCAGCCCCAGTCACAATACTAAACTCAAATTCTATCCCCTTCCACTGGACCCCAGAGGCAGATATCAAGCTTGGTGAGCTCAAGCTCCGGTTCAGTTCTGCTCCTGTCCTCATCCAGCCCGACCCCACCTCACAGTTCATTGTGGAGGTGGATGCCTCTGACACTGGGGTGGGAGCAGTGCTCCCCATCCAACAGTAAACACCATCCCTGTGCATTCTTCTCCTGAAAGCTTTCCCATGAGAAAGGAATTATGATTTTGTTACCGGCCTCCCTCCATCGAATGGTCAGACCACCATCCTCATAGAGATTGACCGTTTTTCAAAGGCTGCCCATTTTCTCGCTCTACGCAAGCTGCCCTCTACTAGGGAGACAGCTGTGGTCACTTCACAGGTCTGGAGAGCCTTTTGCAAAGCCCTGGGTGCTACTATGGTTGACTGTATACCGGTACTAGAAAAGTACCGCGCTACTCTGCCGTTAAAAACGCTACTATACCACATTCATTTAGTATCGGTACTTTAGAAATGACATGAGTTGCGTCAATGTGCGGGTTTGACAGCGGCGCAGTGTGTGTGTGTGTGCAGCTTGAAGGCTGAGCGCTCTGCTTCAACTCCCTGCAGGGGGCGTGTCAACAGCCCTCCCCCTCTCTCACTCGCCTCAGGGGGCGTGTCAACAGCCCTCCCCCTCTCTCACTCGCCTCAGGGGGCGTGTCAACAGCCCTCCCCCTCTCTCACTCGCCTCAGTGCTCAGTCTGGACACAGTGAACATGGCTGCTGCGAGGACTACAAGCGGTCTTGTCAGCCGTCCACAGCTTGTGGACAAAAGGGACGCACGGAGCGAAATATGGAAATATTTCGCTTAAGTTGCCGACAGCCATGGCAAAGCCCGTCTGTAAACACTCTCGCAGGCAATCTTCGAGCCTCATCAGTGCTCAGTCTGGACACAGTGAACATGGCTGCTGCGAGGACTACAAGCGGTCTTGTCAGCCGTCCACAGCTTGTGGACAAAACGGACGCACGGAGCGAAATATGGAAATATTTCGCTTACGTTGCCGACAGCCATGGCCCACGGACACGTCAAAGCCCGTCTGTAAACGGTGCTTCAAATGTACGCAGGCGAAGGGAGCAAACACCTCCAACTTGGCGAAGCATCTCGCTGACAAACATCCCGACATATTCAAAGAATTCAAAGAGCGACAGGTTAGCGAATGTGATGGATAACATCATTACAGTACATGCCCTCAAATAAGTCAAACGAGTGATTTATTTTGTGACAAGCACACTTGTTTCGCCATCGGAGTTTGAGGAGGCAATTAAAGACAGTGTGCTCAGTACGATGTACACAGACCTGGCGGCAAAGAACTGGAGGCAACGCAGTTGTTAAAAAAGCACCAGAGTTTTGATTCCTTCAATACTCTTTGCCCAAGGAGGTACATTGAGTCATGGCGGTGTGATATCAGGTTGCAAATATAACGTTAACTATCAAAGAAATCACATTAACTCAAGTATAGGGGACAAATAACACTATGGCATTGATTTAATTGGTGTGAATGCTGAGAAGCATTCACAACATATGTTATTCTACTTTCTTTATTTTTATTATTCCACCCTGTTTTTTGCCGTGTATCTTCTCCCACAGTTTTCAACGTAGAAACTCCGTTCAAAGTTTCAAAGATTCAGCTTAATTACGACATAGGTGCTATGTCTTTTCTTATTCATACCCTTCATACTTTCTGAAATATTCAACGTTTTTCAGCAATTTTTCCCCATTGAAATGAATGGGGGTGAAAGTTTCAAAACCTCTCATATTCAACCTCTTCCCATTCATTCATACATTCAGGTAGAAACTCCATTCAAACATTAAAACGTTCATGACACTTGGATGAATTCACACATGATTTCAAAATTTTCATAACATTCATACTTTTGACACAATTACAGTTCAAACTTAATTGATTTTTCAGCTCCCTCAGACAGTTTAACATGAGTGTGTATTGCGTGGGTTAGAGCGGGTGACGTCACGTTAGAGCGTGGAGCAGACGAAAAAAAAAAAATTATATTTTTAAAACTGCCATCCCGCCCACAATATTAACTCCACATACGTAATCTATACATCAAAATGTAGGGACACTCGTGACGGTCACATATATGTAACTATGGAAACAAAGGGACTTATACTTTTTGATTTATGAGCCTCGAAGTAACAGCATTGCAGACTCCAAAGCCCGTATTTTCAAGCAGTTTCAAGCTGTGTAGCCCTGCTGCAACAGCACGATTTCACACCTGATCACGCCCATTTTAAAAACTGCCATCCCGCCCACAATATTAACTCCACATACGTAATCTATACATCAAAATGTAGGTACACTCGTGACGGTCACATATATGTGACTATGGAAACAAAGGGACTTATACTTTTTGATTTATGAGCCTCGAAATGACAGGTCTCCCTACCTTATTAGCTCATTAAATTACATGACAATGACTAAGCAGTTTGCGTGTGTCTCTGTTTGGCGAGGGGGCGTGGCTATGGCGGTGGCGCCAAACACAGACGCCATTTTGGCGCCAATCAAAATGGTGTCAAAATGGCGTCTGAATGGCGTGTGTGGCGAGGGGGCGTTGCTCCGTGTGTGTGTGTGTTAGAGCCCTGCAATGGAGCCCGAGGCCCGGGAATCAAAATGGTGTCAAAATGGCGTCTGAATGGCGTGTGTGGCGAGGGGGCGTGGCTCCGTGTGTGTGTCTTTGTGTGTTTATATATATATTTTTAAAACTGCCATCCCGCCCACAATATTAACCCCACATACGTAATATACACATCAAAACGCAGGTAAACTTGTGACGGTCACATATATGTAACTATGGAAACAACCAGACTTATACTTTTTAAACACACACGTGTGTGTCTGTGTGGCGAGGGGGCGTGGCTATTGCGTCACCGCAATAACCATGCCCCTTCTGTGTGTGTGTGTTTGGATGTGTGTGTGTGTGTGTGTGTGTGAGAAGGGGTGTGGCCGTAATTTCAAATAACACACAATCTATTTTTTTGACTGTATACTGTGTGTGTGTGTGTGTGTGTGTGTGTGTTTTTGAGTACAGGCCTATGTATTTTATGTTGTGTTTATGCTGTGTGTGTGCTTTGTGTATGTAGGCCT
>PIJE02000021.1:1048198-1252206 GCA_002895965.2 Coryphaenoides rupestris
CTTCATAGTCCTTCAGCTCCAAACTTCAAGCCAGCAATTCAGTCTAGCATCAGCCTTTCAATAACATATTCAACTTATTCCTACTTTCAACTACAAACCTCATTCAAACATTTACATTTTCTACATCTTTCATACATTCCCATTCATACTTTGAGAAAATATTCAAAACAAGTGATTCAGATTTCCAATTCTTCATAGTCCTTCAGCTCCACATTCAAGCCAGCAATTCAGTCTAGCATCAGCCTTTCAATAACATATTCAACTTATTCCTACTTTCAGCTACAAACCTCATTCAAACATTTACATTTTCTACATCTTTCATACATACTTCTTATTCATACTTCCATTCAATTCGTCCTTCAGCTCCAACTTCAAGACAGCAATTCAGTCTAGCGTTAGCCTTTCAGAATACAGCATTCACACCGCAATTTCTTCAGGAATTGCCTTTCTAGTTATTTACAATAATCCAATTAATGTTGTACTAATTCATTGTCAAAAACACACCTACATGTATGGGAAAAAAACGACACCACATAACCACGACCACATAGCCTACATTTTATTGTGTATGAAAATAATAAACATAAATGACATTAACAGTAAGTCTGGCACTTAATGTTGATGGAGCTCAAACCCAGGATTATTAGCCTGCACACAGCACACTACAGTTGTGCACTAAAGTAGACTGAACACAAATGACTCAATTACACCTCCTTGGCAGAGTTCTGCGCTCTGAGCACATTTTCTCGTTTTCTATTTAAATTAGATTTAAAAATGACGATGGATATCAAACTGAAAAATGAAATATTAAAGTATTGAAACTGAAACATTAGCATAATGTATCCATCCCTACCCCCCACAGACACGCAAACAGATGCCAGCAGAATCAGCACCAACCCAGTTGAGGCAGCCTTCCCTCCCAGTTATGTTTGAACACCACAGAAAGTATGACGACGACTCAAAAGATGCAAAAAGATTGAACAAAGCAGTAGCTGAGTTTATCTGTCTTGATCAAGTGCCAATATATACAGTTGAGAAAAGTGGATTCCGGAACCTTGTGCAGCAGTTGGACAGAAGATACAACATGCCTGGGAGAAATTATTTCATGAATAATGAAATCCCAAAGCTGTACACTGAGACCAGGAATCTTATTCAGGCACAACTCACCAGCCAACCTTTCTTCGCTTGTACCACTGACATCTGGACGAGCAGGGCAGTTGATGCATACATGGCAGTCACAATCCAGTATATAACTGAATCCTGGGAAACTTGTCTTGGTGTTTAGGATGTTCAGCTTTACATTCGGATCATACATCAGAGAGTCTCCATGAAGCCCTGGAGGAGATGGTGTCCGAGAAATGGGGACTGGACCTGTCAAAAATGGCCAGGATAACCACTGACAATGCCTCCAACAACAAAAAGGCATTCCAAAGCTACACTTGGATACCATGTTTTGGGCATAACCTTCATCTGGCTGTAGGCAAGGCTCTAGCCCTGGACCGTGTCTCAGCATGCTTGTCCAGGCTCTGTAACTAAATCTATTTTTACTTTCGTTGACGAGATGAGACGAGACTCAAATGTTAGTGGTGGACTAACGGACATTCAAAATGTAATTAATTATTTTTTAAAAACTTGCATGCACCTCGTGCAGTGCATTCTTTAAAACCGATGGGAGCGCCGGCGCTCCCAAAACACTCGCCTTTTTCAAACTACCGTAACTCCTAGACCGTTTGTGCGATGGAAGAAATTCCGGTTTCTGAAAGCAGAGAAGCTGCGCTTTCCAACCATATAGGGGTATTACGGTAAACCCGACGGGGTTGCACAGAAGAGTTGCGCAAAAAAGTTGTAGGAGGAGTTGAGAAGCAGGAGGAGACAGAGGATTCAAGCTTGTTTTATCTGTGTTTAGAGTGTTTTTAGTGTGTTTGGAGTGTTTAGAGTGGTGTTTGTCTCAATGTTGAGAAGATCTGCTAGGAGAAACAGTCATCCCAGCAGATTGGTGGAGGACAGGTGAAGGAGATACTGAACACAGTAAGTCTACACATTGTACCTCACATACTTTACTAGGATGTTGACTTCACTACAACTCAACCTTTCAACTTCATTGCAAAATTATTGTTCTATAGAATGTGTAATGTTACTTCTCAATGGATAAAATTGTGGCGGTACAGATTCAGCGGGGGGTCGGGGGGGAGGGGAGGTGTTGGGGGGAGGGGTTGTGGGGGGTCCTGTGTGGGGAGGTGACAACAACAGAGTGTGTTTACAAGCTGCCTGCTGAACAAATAAGTTACAATAGGTCATTTAAAACAATATCGTGCAATATTTTCTATCTTGGTTTACTTATTTTTACTAAACGTATCTTACTTGTATTGTGATTTTACTAGGCATCTTATCTGACCTTATGTTATGTCTCTATTACTTTTAGGATGCCTTCTGGTGAAGGGCCATCCACAGCACCAGAGAGCCGTCCCAGTCGCGGTCAGGGCCGCGGAGGTGCCGGCGATGCCCGAAGCCGGTCACCGCATCGTGGTGCTTGTAAAACGGTGGCAGACCCTGATGTAGTCCCTCATCTTCCCAGGTTTACCCCAAAAAGAAACCCTGGTGTTCAACTGTGGTGGAAATATAGCATATTGACCATTTACAAGCAACATGCCTTCATCTGCATATCATTGAGAGGACTGTCGTGGCAATTATACGATAATAATTGCGTCCAGGGCGAATGAGTCTAAAGCAGACAAAAAACTAAGAATGGATGCATCCACTAGACTCCTCTCTAGCAGAGTGAGTCCAGACTAACCTTCACATGACAGTTTTAAGCACAATTTTCACAGCATGAGATTCCTGGCTTGACAAAGGATAAAAAAAACAATTTTCATGTTGTCTTCCAGACGCATTAATTATATTAGTTTCCTGAATAACATATGCATTCAAGGTTTCATTACAGTGACAACAGGGCAAACACAACAGGGGTTACTAGATCCTTTGAAATTGACATCAAATGTCTTCCTGTTTCAAGTATTGAAGCTATCGACCAATCATCTCAATGCCTTCTGCCAGTGGCTGTTCACAGTAGGGGTCCTCTCAATGATATGCAGATGAAGGCATGTTGCTTGTAAAGGGTCAATATGCTATATTTCCACCACACTCCCCCATTTGATTATTCTATAATCACATAATCAATCGTTATACCTTATATAGTGCAACTTAGGAGTCGGTGACTCTGACCACATAGTGATTCTTATCAGAGACTGAGTCCTTCGTTACTGGGTACGACTTGATAAACTTCTCCTTTCTTGTTCTAATGGCCCAATTACAAGAAAAGAGTAAAGATCATGTCATACCCACCCCATAAAAAAAACCTTTTGGGAGAAAAAAATTGTTTTTTGGGTACAAATTATATGTCAATGACATCATAGACGGAAATGTTTTGTATAACGAAGTGTAGTTACAAACTGTGTCTTAATACATGGTTAATGGGTACATAATGAGCATGAAAACATTCAAGTATATCAGTATAGCAGCAATCTTTTGAACAGAAACCCTGAGATTCAGTTGTGGATTGAGGTAGCTTATAATTATAACGCTAAAATCAGCAACATTTTGAAGATCTTGTTAGTTCCGAAATGTTCCTTGGCTGCACTCCGGAGGGCATCAGAGCTGTTGTTGATGCTCTTAAGGGTATATTCCAATTGGAAGAGGGAGTCCGTTCCATTGTCCCGGCTGCCTGTCAGGATAGGCTGGGACCTCACGGTGACGCTGAAGAAGAGGATGATGCCGCTAGAGGGTCATCCTCCGGCCTGGAGGTGCTCCTTCCTGGAGTGACGCGTTCGGTGGCAACTGGTGGGCCATCCAGCCTCGTTGTCAGGGCTAGGTCCGTCGTGACCTTATGGTGTCGGGTTGGTTGTCAACGGTGGTGCCCGTTTGCAGTGGCTGGTGTGGATCCAGGTAGCCCTTTCAGCTCCCTTTACCGCTGATGAGGTGACCAGCAGGACTTGGAATGGTCCCAACCACCTTGGCGAGTGTCAGGCCCGCCTCCGATAGTTCTTCATCACGATCCAATCCCCTGGTGGTAGGTCGTGGAGTTGCCCTTCTTTGGATGGTAAGGCCTCCTTCACCTGTGAGCGGATGGTTTGCAGACTTCGAGAAAGATTAATACAGTACAATAATGATTGTACAATACAATCATGCTGTGATGGAATTGTTCTGTGCTCATATTGCTGTCGTGTGATGCACCTGTCCCCATTGGCATGGGTCGCCCCATCAGGAACTCATAGGGGGACAGTCCTACCTTCGCTCTGGATCGCCCCCTCATGGCCAGTAAGACCAGTGGCAAGACCTTTACCCATGACATACCTGTCTGTGATTAAGGCCTTAGCAACGGCTGCAGAGTCAGCCGCCCTGCTGGGAAATACTTCAACCCATTTGGACAACATGTCTATCATTACTAAACAATATCTAAAAAAAAAAAAAATGTTGTGCATAAATTCCTTGTGTGTACCAATGCCGATCGATGCTATCTACCATTCCCCCATTTGACACATGATCTTTCCCATGTGTCATGATAGCGTAGATAGGAAACAAACATTTAGGTAAGCACGGCCGCCCATTTGGGCCATACCACAATCCATTGCGATACTCTGCACCAGCTGATTTCCACAACCGGCACTCTGCAGCCACGGCCTTGGTCTGAGCTTTCGCCAATTCCTCAACCGTGACCGAGGGTGTCAGTTGTGCCATCTGTATGGTGGAGGCGAGTGGGGCTTTGGCCGTCGCTTCAGCACCCTCATCTGCCTACGCGTCCCTCTAGACACCAGGTCCTCGGCCCCTGTGTGCTTCACATCGACAAACAGAGATGGCAGTGGATAAGAGTATAGCATCAAGTAGGTTAGCAACCCATTGTGAATGATTAATCTGTTTCCCTGTGGATGTGAGGAATCCTCGCATCTTCCACAAGGTGCCGAAATCATGAACAACGCCCAAAAGCATATCTACTGTCTGTATAAATGGTAACCTAGCTGATCCCACCCCGCAGTCCTGCGTGGCAATGGCATAGCCCACTTCATCAATACCTGTTGTTGGGTCTCCGGCTAGAACCATTGACATACAATACCTCGGTCCCCGGTGGCAGTGGTGTAGCTGTCAGGTCCACACGTGGTGTGCACTGTTCATTAATGGTGGTCACACAGTCGTGTGGCTCCCCATCTTCGGGGGTAGGCAGCAGGGTGGCTGGGTTTAACCCTGTACACCTCTGCAAAACAATGTTAGGCATGGACAACAACACGTGGTGATATGACAGGAATCGTGATGCTGTTAGGTGTGATGTTTCCTGAGTTAGCCCACTAGCCCCTACTGGCGACAACCGCCATTGCCGCCGTTGCCACTGCCTTTCAAAAGTGTGGTAAACCAGCTGCCACTGGGCTTGGATGAAAAATAGGCAACAGGACGCAACTTGCCCCCATGCCTCTGTATTAGTGCTGATGTCATATACCCATCTCGTTCCCCCACCGTCTGTGTGAAGGGTTGTATGGTCTGGTAGACCTGAAGTAGTCAGGGTCATAAGGTTTCGTTTAGGTCGTATGATCGCAGCATCTGCTGCTGGTGTCCACGTCACGGAGTCAGTCGGAGTCAAGTCGTGGCCATGTGTGACGTCTTGGAGTGGCTGTACTAAATTTGCATAATCGGGTATCCACTGTCTGCAGTAGCCCGTATTTTCCAAGAATCCTATAATTTGTTTCTTCGTACTAGACTTTGCTTGGATTTATTCTATTTTGTCCTCGCTAAGGGACTTGTCACCTGGTGTGAAGGTGTGGCCCAGGAATTTTACCTTTTGTGTTACAAACTGTAGTTTCGCTAAACTGGCCTTGTGGCCCTGGCTGGCTAATTACCTTAACAACACAATGGTATCCTGTTCACACCTTCAGGATCTGGAGAACACACCAGGAGGTCATCTATATACTGAATTAGTGTGCTCCCCCCCGGGAGGATTAGATGAGCCAAATTATAATGCAGCGCTGCGGAAAATATGGTTAGTGATTCACAATATCACTGTGGCACTCTAGTCCACATATGATTTCCCATAAATAAAAAAAACAAACAAAGACAAACCAATATCGGCTTGTTGGATCCACCGGTATGCTAAAGAACGCGTTTGCTAAGTCGACTGTAAACCATTTGCAATTCTCAGGTACCTGTGTTAATAGGGTGTGCGGATCTGGTACAATGGGTGTTTTTTTTGGATGCATTGCATCATTTACCTTTTTCAAATTTTTGGACAAACCGCCATGAGGTTGATTGTCCTGAAACGGGTGCCTTTTTCACAGGGAACATTGGGGTACTACATGGTGAATTTAGGACACAGAATTATCACACCGGCATCCAACATTGAGTTGAACACAGGTATGATACCATCTATCGCCTCTTGGCGTAACCTGCACTGGGGTTGCCTGGGCCTGTAAGCAGATTTGGGAGTCACCACTAGGGCTCCACATCTTTTATGCGGCCCACGTCGTATTTATTCCTAGTCCACAGGTTGGACGGGACCCCAGCCAATCGTGGTCCTCCAACGTCATCTGTGGGAGCATAAACTCCTCCCTGCTGTCGCCCATTGGGTGTATTGTCACTCTGGGCCATCTGCTCTCCAATCACATGTGTCCCCCCCAGACACCCATGACCCCAGTTCGGACCATGTCATGTCGGGGGTTTTTGCCAGGGACCCATGTGGTTCTGCTCCAGCAACCCCATAAAACTTCTCAACTTTCAACATGCTAAATTTCTCATTCCAAAGCAAACTTCCCCATTAAACCATAATTCTTCAAATTCTGGTAACCGCCCCTCATTAGATATTCCGGCAGTACAATGCAAATCATTTGTGGACATATATTGTACCTCTGGCTGACCCTGCATGCAGTGATGTGTATCTGTTATCAGTATGTCAGCTGTTCCCCTGATCTCTCTGTCAACAAGTCCCACGTATAAGAACACTCTGGCGCGTATCACACCCGAGTAGCCTACACTTGGATCGGGCTTGCATCGGAGGTGATCGTGAGGCCTGTCGGTGCAAATAACACTGAGTCCTAAGCAACACATTAGATTTCATCCCTATTTTCCATTTTGTTTGTGTGTGTGTGTGTGTGTGTGTCAGTGCTCATACGACCTTTTTGGACCGGACCAGCTCCCCCACACCGTCAATGCAAATGCATCCGTCCACCTCCGCCCCTCGGGTTGCTCTGTGCCTACAATCTCTGATCTTGTCCATCTGTTTCTTTCTAAGATCTTCTGCGTGGCTGGCGTGACTCACTACAGTGAGTCTGGCGGTACGCCTGCCGATGCAATGTCTCTTTACAAACGCCGATAAACTTTTATCCAACGCGTCCAGAGCGTCGCGATGGCGCCTCGTTCGGAGTCTGGTCTCTTGCAGGCCTGTCGCCCTGCATGCGACCCCATCACAAGCCTAGTCGGCTCACACAGACTTGACCCACTTCTGTGATGGATAGTTCGGGTTGCTGGACCATTTCAGCGATCGCCGTGGCGAGCGATTCTCCCCCGCAACGGACGGGTCCGGCAGACATTTGGTCATGTCCTCCACCCGCGGAAAACATATGCCGTCCTGCGGGTTCAGAACTTGAATCACGGGGAACTGTCCATTCTTTCTGTCCTTGCATGTGTCCATCTGAGCCCTCGATCGACCCGCGGCTGCTGGTGCTTTGGTTGGTGCGTAAGCCAGCTGGACCGATCGCCGGGTCTGCGTTTGGTTGCGGGTGGTCATCTCCTGTGTAGGTTTTGACCTCCTCCATGTCAGGAGACAGGCTGGGTGCTGCGGCTGCTGCTGTTGCTGCTGCTGCTGTTGCTGCTGGTGGTGGCAAAGGCGGCGGACAGTGGAGCACTCGCAGGCGTGGGGCAGTCCGGTCCAAGTCCAGATATGTAGTTCGGGCGACAGACAGATTAAAGTTCCCTACAGTCTCTACACTCGCTTGCCCTTCTTGATTTTTCTTTCTTAATTAACTCACCCTCTCTTTTCCACAAATGAAATACATACCAACACTTTTTTGCACTTTCTTTTTCTTTTCCGATTCTAGTAACACATCTTCTAATTCTTTAAATTCTCCAAACATAAACCACCCCATTTCTGGAAAACCCTTTTTCCGCAAATATTGTAACCCTTCTATAGTGCCATTTCACCATGTTTCTCCAACCTTACCTCGGCGGCCCTGGTCACTCCCGAATTACTATTTCCCATTTTAGATCCGAGTACCCTACTAATTATTATTCTTATCATCGATTATTGTATTATTATTAGTATTACTATTATTAGTATTACTTATATTACTATTATTAGTATTATTATTATACCCCTCCTATTATAATTATTTTTCCCTTTGAGCGCTTTTGTATTTGTTATATATTAGGTTATCTTCTATTAGTTATCAAGGCCTTGCAGTACTTCAATCCCAGTACGACTCACTTAGTTACCCATTGGATCCGCTCGCCCAATCCTTTATTCGATTAATGTTTCCAAAACTATTAATAAACCCGTCGGTCCTTCAGCGAATAATAGCGAGTTTATGTACCGTACGTTTCGGCCCTTTTCCTTCGGCCTTTTTTCCGCAACACTATTTTTCTAAAGATAGCGACTCTTAATTTGCACAAGTATTGGTCTCATTCGCCATGTTCTTTATCCTTTCAGGATTTAGTATTGAGATACCCTCAGTCCATCTGCTCAGGGACCCTCATCTCACTCCAGTATGCTGATTACAGTCACTGGCAGGAGGTACAGGGCTCCGGGACCCAGTCACCGGCCGTTCACGGTTTCCCTGGAAGACTGGACCGAAAAAAAGATTCCCCAAATTGTCATGGCAATTATCCGATATTAATTGCGTCCAGGGCGAATGAGTCTAAAGCAGACAAAACACTTGTAAAACTAAGAGTGTTTAATGGATGCATCCACTAGACTCCTCTCTAGCAGAGTGAGTCCAGACTAACCTTCACACGACAGTTTAAAGCACAATTTTCACAGCATGAGATTCCTGGCTTGACAAAGGATAAACAATTGGCCCCTTTTCATGTTGTCTTCCAGACGCATTAATTGTATTAGTTTCCTGAATAACATGCATTCAAGGTTTCATTACAGTGACAACAGGGCAAACACAACAGGGGTTACTTGAAACGAACGCTCCAATCACAGCAGCACATAGTTTCTTGCATTAACATTACTAGATCCTTTGAAATTGACATAAAATGTCTTCCTGTTTCAAGTATTGAAGCTATCGACCAATCATCTCAATGCCTTCTGCCAGTGGCTGTTCACAGTAGGGGTCCTCTCAATGATATGCAGATGAAGGCATGTTGCTTGTAAATGGTCAATATGCTATATTTCCACCACAGGACCCCTGCTGTGAACAGACACTGGCAGAAGGCATTGAGATGATTGGTCGATAGCTTCAATACTTGAAACAGGAAGACCTTTGATGTCAATTTCAAAGGATCTAGTAATGTTAATGCAAGAAACTATGTGCTGCTGTGATTGGAGCATTTGTTTCAAGTGTTGCTGTGATTGGAGCGTTCGTTTCAAGTAACCCCTGTTGTCACTGTAATGAAACCTTGAATGCATATGTTATTCAGGAAACTAATACAATTAATGCGTCTGGAAGACAACATGAAAAGGGGCCAATAGTTTATCCTTTGTCAAGCCAGGAATCTCATGCTGTGAAAATTGTGCTTAAAACTGTCATGTGAAGGTTGGACTAGACTAGAGCCCTGCGCGGGACTGTTTTCTTCATCCCGCTCCCGCCCGCTCCCACTGAATTTCTGACCATTACCGCCCGCGACCGCAGGGTGCGTGTTACACTCCCGCCCGCTCCCGCAGTGTGTATGTCCACTCCCGCCCGCGACCGCAAAACTCTGAGAATTTCTGCCCGCACAATAATAGAGATGCATTGATTTTGTGTCTTCTCCCGTCCCGCAGGAGAAAACACGTAATTTTATAGGCTATTAATAAAGAGATTCATGGGGTTGTTTGTTTCGTTTCCCTGGCCTGCATGTATTTTGACGCGCTGTTAGGGAAAGCGCTTCTATTTCGTCAAAGCCCTACGTAATTAATTAACAGTGATCTCCATTGTCGGCTAGCCTAGACTATCCCGATCCCGCAGTGGTTTTTTTAGCCGCCCGTTCCCGCCCGCAGCAAAGTTCAAACCGCCCGCTCCCGCGAGATTTGCGTTGGGTCCCGCGGGACCCGGTGGGACCCAATCCCAATGCAGCCCTCTAGACTAGACTCCCTCTGATAGAGGGGAGTCTGGTGGATGCATCCATTAAAACTCTTAATTCTTACAAGTACTTTGTCTGTTTTAGACTCTTTCGCCATAGACGCAATTATTATCGGATAATTGCCACGACACAACCCCCTCTCAATGTTGGTAATCCATCACCAGGTGACATTTTTTGGAAATCATGAAGCCCAAACATTTTTTGGAAATCATGAAGACCAAAAACGCCTGGACATTAGTAGAAAAAAAAGGCCACACATTGGAAACTAAATGCCCAAGGCTCACAATCTTTTGTGGAGTGATGTATTTGTTGTGATTGAATATATTGAATATGTTAAATCTTTTGTTCATGTACATTCAAAGTGTGTTATTCACTAAAAACCTGTTCAAATCCAATTCCGATTTTGTGTTTTTCTGTTCTTACACACTGTTTTTACACACACTGCTAAAAAAACTGCCAGATATTGAAAGCTGAAGTAGTCCTGAAGTCAGTCCATTTTCTGACACTTTTACAGCCAAAACAACAAAAGTGGTCCAGGCGGGTTAATGGGGCTATAAGATGGACTATTAAATGTGACTAAATCTAGACAAAAACTAAGAAGGATAAAAATGACTAAATGTGACAAACTAATATGCATTTTCGTCTAAAGACTAAGACTAAATCTAAAATAGCTGCCAAAATGAACACTGCACGTGACATGAAAAACAAAATAAGATCAGACTTCACAGCAAGATATGAAAGCAGACAGCTAGACTCTGTCCTTAACACTGCCACGTTCCTTGACCCAAGATTTAAGGACACTTTTGTTACCATGGAGGAAGAGGTGAAGGCAATACTTTTGCATAAATCTGATGAGCTTCCACCACTACAGAAGCAGGTCCAAGCAGAGCAGCAGCAACAGGAAGATCAAGAAGGGGCAAAAAAGAAAAACAGACTTGAAAAGCCTGCTGTCCACCATCATGGTTGAAAAGAAAGAAAAGAAAAGGGAGGAGGAGGGGGAGGCAAGTGGGGATGAGGGGGGGACCGGTCATGATTCCATATCCGTTCAACTTATTACTGAATTCTTGTTGTACAAAAAAATCCCAGAGATAAGTGTTTCTGAAGACCCACTCACCTGGTGGAAGAACCATGCAGCCACCCTGCCAATTCTTGCACATTTTGCCAGACATTACCTCTGCATTCCAGCCTCAAGCTGCGCTTCAGAACGAGTGTTCAGCACATCAGGCATCATCTGCAGTCCTAGACGCGTTAGGCTGACTGAGAAGCACATTGACACATTTGTTTTCCTGGCTAAGAACCTTGAAGTGGCCAAAGAACTGTCCAGAAAATAAGTCAGAGAGAATAAGAGAAAAAAGAGAAATAAACATGTTCTGGTTTTCACATGTCCACGTTCTGTAGCAGAAATTCTATTGTGAAACAATTTTTTTAAGCCTAAAGCTCAGCAGCTGCAACAGAATAATTTTATTTTTGTTAAAACATTTTAAATAGCTATGTAGCTCAGCAGCTGTGTGAAAATATATTTTAATTTATTTATTTTGATTATTATTATTATTTGTAAGTTTAAACAGGTCACATTCCTGTTAACTCTTAGTTCACTTACCAAAAAGTAGCTGCAAAAGCAAAATATGTTTGTTACAATCTAAGTAACCTGAATTCCTGCAAAAGAGTGAATTGGCAATAAAATAATTTTAAGTTCCATGTTCTGTCATCCATTATTCCACTACTTTTCCTGATATTTTAGGTTTTTACCGTGGTATCGTTTCAGTATCGGTATCGAGATATTTAGGCAGGTATCGTATCGAATTCATAATTTTGGTATTGTGACAACACTAGGTGCTACCACTAGTCTATCCTTTGGGTACCATCCACAGACCAATGGGCTGAACACACAACCAGGCGATGGAGGCTGCCCTCCGTCCTACTGGAGCTCTCAACTCTCCTGGGTGGAGTATGCGCACAGCACCCTCATCTGTTTTATGTGTGTTATTACATGTTATGCGTCTGTAGTGTGTCTTGTATTGCTTGTGTTGCCTGTGTGGGAGTTGAGATGAGGGTGAGACCATGACCCAGACCAACTGAGCCAGCCATGGCTATGGGGGGAACCCATTGGGATTGCGTGTGCATCAATGACCAATAAATGGTTATACCTGAAGCTGTGCGGTGTATGGGGCCCAGGACAACTTACTCCTAAAATACTCCTGTTGCCCGACTCTTAGTTTGTCTCTTCCATTCGATCTGTGGCGCTTGCCACAGTATGTTATGTTTTGGTGCTTTGTTGCTAGATAAACAAGTTGACAACAAGTCACTCACACATCGTCTCATAACATGATAAGCTTTCCATTATCATAATAATATCCTATCTTACCATGTAAATCTATGGTAGAGCTCATACAGATATGCATGACTCAGAGGTTCTCAGCCACCAGTACAGTCAACCAATCACCATTTTTCCAGGGGCTTATTAATGATAGCCTAAAAAATAAAATCGATATACATTGATCAGTAGACTATTGCCAAAATGTATACAGTTTATGTACCTCGTTAGACCATCCTGATACTCACGTTTGCGTCTTGCAATGAATATTGATCTGTAGAGATGAACAGGATAAACTCACAAAATCGGGATGGTTTCATGAGACATGAGACAGTTTATGGGTACAATGGGTGATCATTTGGGGAAACGCCCCATCTTAAGTCGATCATTATTGACGAAATTATGATAAATGAATCAACAATCGTCTGAATATTAAATTAATATGACTAACATATGAAACAATAATATGAATGACATACCTGCATACCTGCACATTACTATGAATGATATTTTAAACAATAATAGGAATGGAAACTGATGCAAAAATGAATTCCGATCTTACTTATCAATGGCTTGGAATATATATAACAAATGTGTATTATGGACACTGAATGTGTTTTTGTATTGGACAATGTTTGACTTAAGAGCTGTTTTAGTCAACTTTGTTGGAGTCAAAGTTCTGTTGATCACAAGTTCTGTTTCCTGTTTCTCCCAGTGTTTCTGCTGACACAAGCAGGTGCTCTGCCTGCCATGGAATTCAAATAACACTCTTTCTCTCTCTCTCACACACACACACACACACACACACACACACACACAGAGAGAGGAGTTCCCTTTTTGTCTTACGGAATCATACAGTATATCAATATTGTTGTACTTCTACACGGTATAACCAACCACAAATAGCAAACTTCACAGAAGGCATCATGGAAAAGGAGAGTGCGAACACAGCATTGCCCTATCTTCCAGCTCAAAGTGAAAATGACGTCAAAGAAGAAGATGAGAAAGCATATGGAAATGTTTTCACTGAGCTGGAATCTGTGGATTTGCCACTTGGAACCTCTTTAAGGTAGCCTAAACCTGCTCTGTAGTCATTCATTTATTCATTGTATGGTCACTCGAATCAATTGTTGTATCTGTCAATTACAATAGAATAGATGATGTAGCTAACCAACCATAACTATATTTACAATATCATAATCATACTAACACATATATAATAAAATATTAAAAGTGTCAAAAACCCTGCTATTTACAAATCCAGCCGTCCTAGAATTGAATGTTTTCTTATTTGATATAGTATAGATGATATCTCGTTAAGCACCACAGACAAATACTACTACTACTACTACTACTACTACTACTACAAACTACTATAAGAATAACAACAACATGGCAAATTGGTGCCAATTCTGTTGATTTTTTTTATATTACATTTCTATGTGTGTTAATTACTGCGCAATGTTGTACGTAATACATGTAAAAATACATACGTTCAATAATATTGCGCATTTTGATGTAGGCTATATGTCAGCCATTCATGCGTGCAACATTTAATTAATGAAACGAGCCTACCACAGCAAAACACAGATTCTTATTGTACCTGAACTGTTGACATCAAATAACACATCATAATTGAAACTTAAATAACTGCACAGTAGTGGAGGTTGTGCCCGTTATTGAGCAAACCTTGGAGACGCCAGCCCGGGGACAGCTCTCTGTAGTATCGCTGGTGATCGATGCCCACATACACAACCGTCATCATGGCGGAAAGTGAAACCTTGGAGTGTATAACGGAGCATGAACGGATTCTTCAGGAGATTGAGAGCACTGACACGGCTTGTGTCGG
Organism: Coryphaenoides rupestris; assembly: GCA_002895965.2. Classification (NCBI taxonomy): domain Eukaryota; kingdom Metazoa; phylum Chordata; class Actinopteri; order Gadiformes; family Macrouridae; genus Coryphaenoides; species Coryphaenoides rupestris. The sequence goes on from PIJE02000021.1 coordinate 1,062,619, forward strand.
TCCAACCCTTCGGTATGGAAACAAGGAAAATTGCTGCAATATTAGCGACTCTTATGTACGTGTCATTGTCTGCGTTCAATACATCGCGAAGCCTTTGTTAGCTGCCTCCCCAGCAACGTACCTTGACGTTAGCTAGCTTAGCCAAGAAGCTAACAAGCGAGCTAACGGTGACGCTAACGAGCTGGATGGCTAACGTCTATTGGTGCTATATGCATCTATAGGATGAATGCTCCATAAACTATAGAATATTACGAGACGACCCTTCTTCTCCTGTGAGACATTGAAGCACCATTAGTGGGTGCGGCCGTGCGGCTCTGAGCTTGTTAGTCCCTTATGTTAGCCGAAAACATTGTGTTGGTCACGTCACATAATGTGCATTAGCGTTTGTCTTATTATATTATTATACTCCCACTACATGGACACATCATACTTTCAGGGAGTCGCGGTTTTTCGGTAAAACAGTAGCTAGCAACTAATAGTTGATAGATGGTTTCTAATGAAGGTAGGTGGTGCTAGGCTGCGAAGGTTAACTATACAGGCCCGAGTTAAATGGTTGTTCGCTGTCAAACTTGGACTTCATTTATCATACGGATGTGCCCATCGAGTTCTAGGCCTACTTACATTGTCTGTAGGCAGTTACCTCTGTTGACATGGATGAGGGAATGTCAAACATGTCTCTTTACATTTTTCTAAGGGAAAAGTATGTTTTGCTTTTACACTTGTTCATCTATTCAGAACACGGATTTAATACGTTTTTTGCTTTGGTTATTGGGTAATGGGTTCAAACATGGTAACTCTGGCCTCCGTTAGGATTCATACTGACAAAGTGAGCTTGTCAGTCATTGTTGTCGATTGGGCTGACATATGGCGCGGTTCAGTTTAACATTTTACAAAACAATTACACACACACACACGACAGAGGAGTTCCCTTTTTGTCTTACGGAATCATATATCAATATTGTTGTACTTCTACACGGTATAACCAACCACAAATAGCAAACTTCACAGAAGGCATCATGGAAAAGGAGAGTGCGAACACAGCATTACCCTATCTTCCAGCTCAAAGTCAAAATGACGTCAAAGAAGAAGATGAGAAAGCATATGGAAATGTTTTCACTGAGCTGGAATCTGTGGATTTGCCACTTGGAACCTCTTTAAGGTAGCCTAAACCTGCTCTGTAGTCATTCATTTATTCATTCATTGTATGTTCACCACGAAAATCAATTGTATCTGTCAATTACAATAGAATAGATGACCAGCTAACCAACCATAACTAAACTATATTTACAATATCATAATCATACTGACGCATATAAAATAGTGTGTCAAAAACCCTGCCATTTACAAATCCAACCGTCCTAGATTTGAATGTTTTCTTATTTTATATAATGTAGCTGATATCTCTTTAAGCACCACAGACAAATGGCCAAGTAATACAACTACTATTACTGCTACAAACTACTATAATAACAACATGGTAAATTGTGCACATTCCTGCTCAGTTATTTTTTTATATTACATTTCAACTTGTGTTAATTCTTTACTGCGCAATGTTGTTCGTAATACATTTAAAAATACATATTTATGGTTCAATAATATTGTGCATTTTGATGTAGGCTGTATGTCAAACTAAACAACAATTTATGCTTGGGCGCTTGACACTTTTTGACAGAAATGAAAAGTGTCAAGTGTCCAAGCAGCCTTTCAGCCTTTAAGGTGCCAACTCGAGGTTACTATTTTTGATTTAGAGCATTAATCAGAGAAAATCCTCTGCAATTGAGACTGCAGGCTGCACATGTTTAGCACACAAGTATGTACACTATTTGACCAATAGTAAACTATTTGAACAATAATAAACAATTGAATAATATATTACAAATTGTGTTTACAGGGTTACATGATATGTTCATGTTCTGTTTACATCAAGATGTAGGCCTAGGCTAAGGGATGTCGTCGCCTATTGTTCTTGAAGACAAAACTGGGCTGTGATTTTCTGATACAGCAACAGAACAGATTTTGCATTAAACTTTTTCTTGCCATCATTTTGAAACATTTAAAACTCCCGGATTGGATGTTACATCTGCCCTGGAGACCGATTCTATCTATTATTCTGGGAGTCTGATTCTCGGAGACTCCTGATGAATTCAGGAGAGTGACACACATGTCAGCGAAAACAAAAAGAGCAAAATGAATCAAAATCCTTGTTGTTTGACTTGTACACATTTCGTGGTACCTGTTAGCCAACTGTGGTATAGACCCCTGCCACAGTTGGCTAACAGATAATCAGTAGCAGGGTAAAGTAACTAACCCTTCCTATAATTTTAACATTAGTTCGATTTTATGTTCTGTTGCAGCACCAGTATGGTCAATGTATATTTAAAGGACTAGTTGGGTCCCATAATTAATGTTATGAGCTACACCTGTGTTTATCCTTCTGTGAAAAGGGACTATTGTAGCACAAGGCCAGAAAGCCTTTCCCCCATAGAGAGCCAGTATAAAAAGTACACAGCTGAAGAATGTTCAGAGGGAGATAAAACAGATTTGGGGTATTGATTTCACACTAAATCCAGCATTTTTCATACTCTGTACACTCCCAGACAATGTGACAGATAAAGATATGTCTTCTTTATTGAGAGTTTTGCTCTTAATAGCCATAAAGATGATAACGGTCTTGCAGCCCCCAGCATATTGCAATGGAGAGATAGGGTAAAAAATGTATGTCTTATACAGAAAATCACAGGAGGATTACAGCTGAAAACTGACAGGTTTGCTGAAAAATGGTCACCATTAAGTTCTTTTTTTGCTAGTTAAAGCTACATCTCCAAGTTATGCATCAATCAAGTTAGACTATTAGAACCAGGCTAGCATTCTTCACCCATGCATACAAAATGATATCGTACCAAACAGCATGGTTTTAATAATGGATTTGGAATTTAAGTGTATTTTATGGACCGTTTCACAAGCTTGGTCCATTTGGTTAGTACGAATCAAAATTAAATGTATGCTTTTGGTTTGTTTCTATTATATTCTGGTTGAGTTTTACAAATGTGCACAAATGTAATCAAATCAAATGTAAAACTAGGTTTTGCTGAGGGGCATTTACTAAGGAGCATTGCAACAAATCACAGATCAGATCAAGAACACCTCTCAGAGGTGGACCAGCTGTGAGTTTGATTGCTGCGTTCAACTGTACCAGCCAGGGTTTGGTTGGAACGGTGTGCTTGTGAAAGTGCCCAATGATCTAAAGTGACATCAATGTTGGAATCCAGTTGGAGGCCACTCTGGAGAGTGGTTTTGTTTCCTGTCACTAGGACACAGGAAGACTGACTTATTTCGTGCAGCTAGCTGCTTCATAGTGATAACAGGAAATAGGAAGCTCATATGGGAGGCTGAAGATTCTCTCTCCCTTTTGTTCTGTGTATGTTTGAAGTTATTGTCTACAACAGTGGTTCCAATCTGAACCAATCAAGTATGCCCCCTTTATATACAATATAGGCTTGGCGTTCTTATGTGTGCAAATAAATACAGAAGAATCACTATTATTTAAAAAAAAAATCCCTTTCACTGCAGCAGCTGCTGGCTAATATACAAACAATATTTGGAGAGATTGTTGATGACCTGCTGTACCCTAACTGCTGCATCATCATGATCAGCTGGCCAGCCTATGTCAGACAGCAGCAGGGTGTTGGGCAGAAACTGAAAAGAGTCAGACAATGCTCTGAGAAAAATTGCCACTGCACTTACTTGGGGGTCTGTCGAATTTAGTGCATATAACAAAAATGAGTGACAGTTTTCAACATTCTAGTAAAACACACACTTTTATTCTCACTTTTATTCTTTATATGAGCACTGCAATTGATGTAGGGATGGGTCATGATTTTTGAATATTCGAATTGTCTTTTATTATATATAATAATTATATATAATAAATCGAATAGTTTATGCAACTCTCCTGTTCATCCCTTGTTTTCCCCTGGTGGGGGCAGTATAGCGCCGCTGCGCTTGTGGGTGTATAGCATAGCATACACGGCATACTGCTGTACTCGTTTTGTATGTTCCCAATAAAAGGTTTGATAGTTTTTCACCAATGTTCAGTTGTTCACACATCGAAAGTCTGTTTAACCTGTCTGTTGTACAGTCTATCTGCGTTACATTCACATTGGAGTTTGTACTGGCATTTTACTGTTGCAGAGCTGGATATACTTCTAAACAACAATTTTTATGCTATATCGATTCGAGACATTTTGAAACGTAAGACATAGCTGGCTAGTTTAGGGCAGGGTACTTAGTAATTCGCCATTTGTGTATTGAAATTAAAATGGAGGTGCAGCAAGTTGGCCACCGCGTCCTCTGTGCCCCTTTTAGCCTTGTAGGCAAATTGGAGGGGGTCCAGTTGTGGAGCGACAACTGGCAGGATGATGTTGAGCAGCAGCTTCTCCAGGCACTTCATTTTTATGGATGTGAGGGCAACGGCGCGGTAGTTGTTGGGTTCTGTAGGCCGGGGTTTTTTGGGTACAGGGATTATGGTAGCAGTTTTCCAGAGGGTAGGTATTGTGGCTGCGATAGAATAGATCCCTAGAACTATTTGCATGTTCATATGTCCTGTCACTTAAAACATTTTTCTACTCAAATCTTACTGTACCATCAGCGAGATTGATATAGGCCTAATGGTGATTGTGCCAAAATGTCAAGAAATTGCAGTCCCTTACCAAAAACAGCATTTTGCATGTTCAGATCTTGGATAGGCCTAATATGAATTAGTTTTAATTCTAAGCTATATCATCAGACAGTGAATTCAATAAGTATAAACAAAACCATAATCTATACTCTTTCTATTGGGATTTCTATTTTAAATTTCAGTATTTATTTCATAAATAAGACTTTAGCCGGTCTTTGCATGGCCAGCTGTACCGTCCATTGTGGTAAAGAGGGAGCTGAGCCGGAAGGCAAAGGTCCATCTACGCTCCAACCCTCACCTATGGTCACAAGCTTTGGATAGTGACCGGATACAAGCGGCCAAAATGAGTTTCCTCCACAGGGTGGCTGGGCTCAGCCTTAGAGATAGGGTGAGGAGCTCAGACAGCCGGAGGGAGCTCGGAGTAGAGCCGCTGCTCCTCCGCGTCGAAAGGAGTCAGCTGAGGTGGTTTGGGAATCTGATGAGGATGCCCACCGGGCACCTCCCCTTAGAGCTTTTCCGGGCACGTCTGACTGGGAGGAGACCCCAGGGCAGACCCAGAACCTGCTGGAGGGATTATATCATTTGGCCTGGGAACACCTTGGGATCTCCCAGGATGAACTATAGAGTGTTGCTGGGGAGAAGGAAGCCCTGCTTAGCCGACTGCCACCGTGACCCGGCCCCGGATAAGCAGAAGAGAATGGATGGAAGGATGGATGGAAGGAAGACTTTAGTCTTATTTGTCATGTCAGCCAAGCTCAATTCTGGGTGAATGGGGCATTTCACTTTCTTTGGCTTTATATGTGTTTCGAACATCATGTTGCTGGAGGTGGGGATCTGTAAGTGTGTGATTGGGGAATGAAGCCTAATGAAGCGGATCCAGACTCCAAATCATGAGAATATTTCTTGTAGGTCTATATCTTTTTGCCAGTTGGTCCAGTATACATTAATTTAAATGGAATTGCCATAAGACAGAAAGCTCAAAAGTTGACTGAAAGTTTTAGAATCTGAATCACATTCACGGCCTGCCCGATCTGGGAATGGCCTGCCCGATCTGAACCAGAGTGGGGTTTTGTTATTGGACTTTTGTGCTAGTCATGGACTGGCCATAACAAACACCATGTTCGAACATAGGGTGGTCCACAAGTGTACCTGGTACCGGACCACCTTAGGCCAAAGGTCACTGATCGACTTTGTAATCGTATCAGCAGATCTGCGGCCGCATGTTTTGGACACTCGAGTGAAGAGAGGAGCAGAGCTGTCAACTGATCACCACCTGGTGGTGAGTTGGATCAGATGGCGCGGGAGGCTGCCAGACAGACCTGGTAAACCCAAACATGTAGTGAGGGTGAACTGGGAACGTCTGGTGGAAGCCCCTGTCCGTAAGGTCTTTAACTTCTCGTACATCCTGGGGGAGGTTGGGGACATGGAACCTGAGTGGGCCATGTTCAGAGCCTCCATTGTAGAGGCTGCAGCTCGGTGCCTGTCGTGGCGGTAACCCAAGAACCTGTTGGTGGACACCAGCGGTGAAGGAAGCCGTCAGGCTGAAGAAGGAGGCCTTTCAGGTCTGGTTGGCCCAGGGGTCTCCTGAAACAGCAGACAGGTACCGGGAGGCGAGAAGGACCGCGGCTTCAGCAGTCGCTGAAGCAAAAACCCGGGTGTGGAAGGAGTTCGGGGAGGCCATGGAGAAGGACTTTTGGTTGGCCTCAAGGAAGTTCTGGCAAACCATCTGACGACTCAGGAAGGGAACGCAGGGCTTGGCTCAGGCTGTACTCAGTCGGGGAGGAGAACTGCTGACCCAGACTGAGGATATTGTCGGGCGGTGGAAAGAACACTTTGAGGAACTCCTGAACCCGACCAGCACGTCCTCTGTGGAAGAGGCGGAGTGTGAAGACTCGGGGGAAGCCTCACCCATATCCTTGGTAGAGGTTGCTGAAGTAGTCAAAAAAGCTCTTCAGTGGCAAGGTGCCAGGTGTGAATGAGATTCGCCCTGAGATGCTGAAGGCTCTGGACATTGTCAGGCTGTCGTGACTGACACGCCTAGTCAATGTCGCATGGAGGTCGTGGACAGTATCTGTGGAGTGGCAGACCGGGGTGGTGGTCCCCATTTTCAAAAAAGGGGACCGCAGAGTGTGCTCCAATTATCGGGGTATCACACTGCTCAGCCTCCCCGGGAAAGTTTATTCCAGGGTGCTGGAAAGGAGGCTCCGGCCGATAGTCAAACCTCAGCTTCAGGAGGAACAATGCGGGTTCTGTCCCAGCCATGGAACAGTGGACCATCTCTTTACCCTTGCAGGGTTGGCATGGGAGTTTGCCCATCCAATCTACATGTGCTTTGTGGACCTGGAGAAGGCTTATGACCGTGTCCCCCGGGGAATCCTGTGGGGGGTACTACGGGAGTATGGGGTACCGGGGCCGTTGGTACGTGCCATTCGGTCCTTGTACAAACAAAGTGCGAGCTGCATCCGTATTCTCGGCACAAAGTCAAGCACGTTCTCAGTGGGTGTTTGTCTCCGCCAAGGTTGTCCCTTGTCACCGATTCTGTTCATGATCTTCATGAACAGAATCTCAAGGCGCAACTGAAGTGAGGAGAGTGTCCGGTTTGGGGACCTCAGAATTTAATCTCTGCTCTTTGCAGACGATGTGGTTCTGTTGGCTACATCAAACGGTGACCTCCAGCGTGCACTGGGGCGGTTTGCAGTCGAGTGTGAAGCGGTCGGGATGAGAGTCAGCACCTCCAAGTCTGAGGCCATGGTTCTCTTCCCAGAAAATGGTGGAGTGTTCCCTCCGGGTTGGGAGTGAGTTGCTGCCTCAAGCGAAGGAGTTCAAGTATCTCGGGGTCTTGTTCACGAATGAGGGCAAAATGGAGCAGGAGATGGACAGACGGATTGGTGCAGCGTCTGCAGTAATGCGGGCTCTGTACCCGTCCGTTGTGGTGAAGAGGGTCCATCTACAATTTACAGGTCTATCTACGTTCCAACCCTGGTCACAAGCTTTGGGTAGTGACCGAAAGAATGAGATCGCGGATACAAGCGGCCGAAATGATTTTCCTCCGCAGGGTGGCTGGGCTCAGCCTTAGCGATAGGGTGAGGAGCTCAGACATCCGGAGGGAGCTCGGAGTAGAGCTGCTGCTCCTCCGCGTCGAAAGGAGGGGAAGGGCCATGCAAATACGCAGTGCATTTCCATAAATGTGTATTTGTCTTTTTTCCTTTCCCCATGGTTTAGCCTAGTCCTGGTTAAACTCAAACAACTCAGTAAATAGATTTCCAGTACAGGATGTCCTCAAAGATCCATTTGCAACCTAGAATAGGATGACCAGACATCAGTCCCTGAGAAATATTTGTAAAACAGGATAATCTCCCAGTTTTCAACAGTCACTACCAAATTTTCCTGGTTTTCACAATGAAAATAATATTAATAACAATAAATATTGTTTTATTATCGATGTGTGACGCAGGGAACTAAAGACGCAATCACCAGCATGAGTCCCTGTGTGTCTCGCGGTGTATTCATGTCTCATGAGAAATTGTCTTTCTGGAGTTATTTGGAATTTCCACAGTAAAACATTAATTATGAACTGGTTTTACATCTTAAACGTAAAAGGCTGTTACGTCTATCCATATCGAGTAAAAAGCATATCGATCATAATCGAGATACATTTTTATTGCGATCCCGGTTCGAGATTGTTTTATCGCCCATCCTTAGTTAACAATAGTGATGACAGTTAGATTTGGTTAGGTCAGAGGTATGGAATATTAATATTAATATTAATATAATAATTAATACATCTTCTTAGCCTTATACATTCAGGTGTGCATGAACTACAGATTATGAATATATTGGTTATCTTAATGGTATCAGACATGAGAAGGACGTCATTATCGGTTATTGGTATCTGCTGAAAATCCATATTGTGCATCCCTAGTTTATTACATATAGGCCTAGGCCTGATAAGAATTCAATGGTGAAATATGACCTACATGAAGGACTGTGGAAAACAACAAACACTGCAGTTCTTATCTGCCTTCAAGTAAAAACAAAATTGTATGTAGGCCTAGGCCTAACCGTACACAACCCACTTTTACATTATGTTTGTGATGTCTGACACGGTCAGTGTACTGACCTATACGATCCAATCAGTTGCCGTTATGTTGGTGATGTCATAAGTCTACTTTTTCACCGAATAGTAACATGTTTTGAGCTGCACGCGATATAGGCCTAGAACGTTCACAAACTTAAGGCAAATGGCAAAAGGATCCCATTTTACGGTGTAACGGCCCTGCCTGGCTTCTCCTTGTTTCTGCCTGTTTGTTTGCTGCCTATGCCCCCTGCAGGTGGTGTCCCAAGTTGCACTGATTGACTTCCTGGTTTCAAAAAGCTCTCCTATCTGGACTTGGAGGCCGCCGCCATTGCTTCTCCTCACCTCATGCACCTTTTGTCATTTTCCTTTTAATTATAAATTACATGGCTCACTGCCATCTCATTGCATGACTTTTATTTTCCAAACCCACATCGATACTGACTTTACTTAATCTCATTTGTTAAGTTTATATAAAATAAATATCTTAATTATTTCAATCCATGTGTGGCCTGCCCTTTCATGTTACTTTGCCCTGAGCCAGGCATTTGTAATATATGGGGGTTCGACTGGACGTTTGGACCTTAGTTATATGAATGCCATATTAACTAATTTTTGGGGAGACCCACATGGATGTGTATAATTGGTGTTAGAAATTAGTTTGTTAGTATTCATTTGATTCTTTGGTGCAAGGAGATGAAGTGAAAGAAATCGGTGGTGGTCCTTTGTTGGGAAAGTGCAAGCCAGCACTGTTCTTGTGAGACTGAGAATTTAACCCATCAACGGTGGTTTTATCCACCGGAGCTTTGTGAACCCCTGCATTAGGTTGACGCGCTTAACATTGTTTGTTATGTTTGTTTGTTTTGTCTGCTTTAACAGGCTTGGTCGGGGGAGTGGGACAATGTCACTGAGATTTGGGTGCTCAAAGTCACTCTGTTTTTGGGCTCTGCACTGAAGACTAGGAATCAAGTTTAGTGAGGTAATGTGGGAATAGCTAGATGCAGGGCAACTCCTTTTGATGGGTATTTTCTCATCTCATAGAACAGGGTGGTGGCATATGACACCCTAATTTCAGTCTGACGTTTGAGCAGCACCGTGAGTTATTGGAAAAAAAGAATGTGAGGCTCACATTCGTCAACTCAAATATGAGAAATTGAGAGCTTGTGAATGTGAGCGTAAAATGGCGCTGGCAAGGGGTTGGGCAGGATAAGAAATGTATAATGCAAATTTCTGAGGGTAGCATTACAGCTGTTGGGAGTAATGATCAATCTGGGGGTTGTCAGAGAGGGTGGCACTGATATTTCTAGTATGGTTAGACTGCTTCCAAGGTTCAATGAGAAAGATCTTGATTTTTTTCTTTTCCTTATTTGAGTGTGGCAGAGGATTGTGGCTGGAGTGATTCTGAACCTTGTTAATCCAGAGCGTTCCTGTGGGTAAGGCACAAGAAGCCTTCATTGCGTTGTCGTGGTCCGAGAGGAAGATTTATAAAAACTTGAAGGACGCTGTGCTAAAGTCATACGAATTGGTTCCCGAAGCGTACAGACTTCACTTTTGTAATTGGATGAAGGGTGAAAAGCAAGAGAGCTTCAAAGCCATTTCAATTGTTGGTGCACTGCTTTAGGCGTTGACACCTTTGAGGAGTTATGAAATTTGGTTGTGTTGGGGCAAATTAGAAGCGTCCTCCATGATAGAATTTCAGTTTACATAAATTAGCATAAGGCTAAAACAGCAGTTGAAGCCGCAGTCTTGTCTGACGAGTTTGTATTGACGCACATAAACCATTTTGGAGAACCAATCGGGTCAGCGCTATCAAGAGCAGCGTACAGGACACTTTATGGGGAGTTCTGGGTTTTATACTTCAAGTCCGATTGCCATTAGAGAGTAGGGATGCACCGATCCAACTTTTTCAGTCCCGATACCGATACCGATACTGATACCTGGGCTTTGGGTATCGGCCGATACCGAGTACCGATCCAATACATTGTTAAATTAATAAACTGTTTGCCTCACTGTGTGGAAGAGAATGGGATCATTCTTTTGTGCAAGGCAACATCAGGCTTGACTTAAACATTACTTTCCTAACTTTGTAAAACAAAATGTAACAAATTAACAGATATAAATGTACTGAATTGTTATTTATTATTAAAATAATAAATAATCGTGCACCAGCAACTTGAACAAAACATTCAAAATAAACAGGAATCAAAATTCTTGGTAAACATTTAGTGCAAATAGGAATATTCGTAACATTTACATCCCGCCCTGATCAGCCAGCGGCGGCTTCGCGCGATTCATTTGCAGTCTGGACGCGGAGGGGTGAACGTCTCGTGCTCTGACTGCAGCTGCGCGAGGACAGGACTGGGCCGCCTATGAGTGCTTTGGGGGAGGGGCCCACGGCAGCACCCGCCCGCTGCTCATTGAGAATAGTAAGAACGATACAAGCTTTCACGTCAGTCACCAAAAGTCTCCAATAACACCAGAAAAAGTCGCTAGATTTGTCGCTAGTCTCTTTTTTGAAAAAGAGTCGCTAGAGGGTCTGAATACTCGCTAAATATAGAGACGAAGTCACTAAGTTGGCAACACTGCGTGCTGCGCGTGCTGCTGACGCATGACGTAGTACGCGTCGCACACATAGAATTGAAGTGAATAGATTGGTCCCATTGTCTCCGATACCCGATCTAGCTATTTTAGTCATATCGGGGCCGATATCCGATATCAATATCGGATCGGTGCATCCCTATTAGAGAGCCAACTAATCGGGGAAGAGTGGAACCAAGTTCCTGTAATTATTGTTTAGAGAAGGGCCATTGGAAAATAAGTGTATAATTAAAAGGAAAATGACAAGGTGCATGAGGTGAGGAAAAGCAATGGCGGTGGCCTCCAAGTCCTGGTAGGAGAGCGCTTTGAAACCAGGAAGTCAATCAGTGCGGCTCGGGACACTAACTCCACCTGCAGGGGGCATAGGCAGCAAACAAGCAATTACTGTGCTGATGTTCATCTATTCTATATTACTATGTTTAAAGAAAAAAAACTAAACGAGTTTGGGTTTTCTGCCTCTTTAATATACACTGAACAAACTTTTTCTATACACAAAATGCCTATTTCTCTCAACAAAAGTTTGTTCACAAACTTGTTTAAATCTGTGTTAGTGAGCACTTCTCCTTTGCCGGCATATCAAGATGCTGATTAGACAGCATGATTATTGCACAGGTGTACCTTAGGCTGGTCACAATAAAAGGCCACTCTAAAATGTGCAGTTTTATCTCACAGCACAAAGCCACAGATGTTGCAAGTTTTGAGGGAGCTGCAATTGGCATGCTGACTGCAGGAATGTCCACCAGAGCTGTTGCCCGTGAATTGAATGTTCATTTCTCTACCATAAGCCGTCTCCAAATTCGTTTCTGAGAATTTGGCAGTACATCCAACCGGCCTCACAACCGCAGACCACGTGTCACCACGCCAGCCCAGGACCTCCACATTAGGGTTGCTCAAAATTCCCGAATCTGACCCTTTTTAAATCCCGGGATTATAGAGCCCCTTCCCGGGAAATCCCGGGATTCCCGTAGAAACCGGAAGTACCTTTTAATACTAATTTAATGCTAGGCCTATATAAATAAATGCAACAGAACAACGCTATTTTATCGAATACAAATGTTTTATTTCTATGAAGAACATGCAGCAATTCTGTTTAAATTCTCATGAAGAAAAAAAACAACGATCTTCGTTACATTCTGTAGCGGCCAGGGGGGGGAGGGGCCACCACATGGCCGCGCAGATGACGTGGGGGCCGGAGGGATGATGAGGAATGTTATGTATGGGAAATGTATTATGGGAAAGCACATGGGCGTAGAATGTAATGGGAACGCTGGGGATGCTGGGGACATGTCCCCACCAATATCCAGACCCCCCCCCCCCCTCTCATCAGAACCGCAAATTAACGGATTAATGTCCAAAATAACAATCCGTCTCCTTGTGAAAGCACAATAACAGGTAGACTCTGGGTGGTGTCTGGGCCACAGAGCAACAATACAACTACACTCCGCGTCTCGTCTCTTCAGCTCCTCCGTGGCGTTCGCGACAATTCATTACATCCGCGCAAGTGATTATTTTTAGACCTTTACAGGTAGTTCGTATGCCTGCCTATCTAAACAAGAAAATTATAATATTTGCACAATATATTGAGTATGTATTATTAGTTTAGGCTACTATTAATGCAACATAGTTATAAAAAGTTAACAAATACCCCCTCCAAAAAAAATTTAATAAACGGCACCCGTTGCTAATTCCCGGTACTAAAGGGACTGAAGATTTCCCGGGAATCCCGGGATTCCGGGGTCCCGGCGAGCAACCCTACTCCACATCCGCCATCTTCACCTGCAAGATCGTCTGAGACCAGCCACCCGGACAGCTGATGCAACAATTGGTTTGCATAACCAAAGAATTTCTGCACAAACTGTCAGAGACCGTCTCAGGGAAGCTCATCTGCATGCTCGTCATCCTCACCGGGGTCTTGACCTGACTGCAGTTCGTCGTCGTAACCGACTTGAGTGGGCAAATGCTCACCTTCGATGGCGTCTGGCACTTTGGAGAAGTGTTCTCTTCACGGATGAATCCCGGTTTTCACTGTACCGGGCAGATGGCAGACAGCGTCTATGGCGTCATGTGGGTGAGCGGTTTGCTGATGTCAACGTTGTGACTAGAGTGGCCCATGGTGGCAGTGGGGTTAAGGTATGGGCAGGCATATGCTACGGACAACGAACACAGGTGCATTTTATTGATGGCATTGTGAATGCACAGAGATACCGTGACGAGATGCTGAGGCCCATTGTTGTGCCATTCATCCACCACCATCACCTCATGTTGCAGCATGATAATGCACGGCCCCATGTTGCAAGGATCTGTACTCAATTCCTGGAAGCTGAAAACATCCCAGTTCTTGCATGGCCTCCATACTCCCCGGACATCACCCATTGAGCATGTTTGGGATGCTCTGGATCGGCGTATTCCAGTTCCTGCCGATATCCAGCAACTTCGCACAGCCATTGAAGAGGAGTGGACCAACATTCCACAGGCCACAATCAACAACCTGATCAACTCCATGCGAAGGAGATGTGTTGCACTGCGTGAGGCAAATGGTTGTCACACCAGATACTGAAATCCATACTTCAGTGCCTATAAATGTCTCTTTTCAAAATAAAACTGCACATTTTAGAGTGGCCTTTTATTGTGACCAGCCTAAGGCATACCTGTGCAATAATCATGCTGTCTAATCAGCATCTTGATATGCCACATCTGTCAGGTGGATGGATTATCTCGGCAAAGGAGAAGTACTCACTAACACAGAACAAGTTTGTGAACAAAATTTGAGAGAAATAGGCCTTTTGTGTATGTAGAAAAGGTCTTAGATCTTTGCTTTCAACTCATGAACAATTGGAGCGAAAACAAAAGTGTTTTTGTTCAGTGTATTAGCCTACTAATGTTACTCTCCTCCTGTACGGAAGCTTGACTTTTGTTCCCCGCTTTTTTCCTCAAGTTGTCTTGGATAAATGCCAAATGTAATATAACATTTTTAGACCATTTTTGATATGCAAGGCACTATTATTTACTTAAATAAAGATGAAACATGACAAACTTTTCAAGTCAATTCATTCTTATTTGTATAGTCCTTAATCACAGTTGCAAGGGCTTGACAGGCCATATGATTATGACATGCCCCTAGCCCTAGCCCCCCTAAGGGCTAGAAACGACTCCCTTAATTAACAAGGAAGAAATCTTGAGAATCCATCGGGTATCCCTCCTTCCAGGGAAAGTTCGGTGCAATGGGTGTCATAAAGGACATGCAAAGAAGTGTCAAAGCATTACAATTAGCCTACAAGTGACAAAGTACAAATGATAAATGGAATATTAATATTGTCAAGTGGTTGCTGGCTGGCGAGCAAGGTGGCCAGGTATTCAGTCAAGATTACAGCATTTGGTCATCTAACCATATGACATATCGTTATATGGAGCATGGTGGACAGGGAACATACAAGCAACCTCTACCCTAATACCAATCAGCAGTAAGGGTAGGATAGTACTGACACACACACCACACGTGCACACACACACAGCAGAAAACACAATGCTTTCTTTGTTATTTGATAACCGCTAATAAAGAAAACAATTTGTATTGGGGCAAGTGAAAATTAAGTTTGTGCAAGTACATTTCTGGCCCACTTGCCTGACCGGGCAAGTGACAAACAACCTTAATGTTGAGCCCTGATGGTGTTCAACGTCGTTCAATAGTTCTACACGATCAGCGAATTACCTAAGAGGTGGGTGAAAATAAACCTGGTTGTGAAACTTGGGACTGTATAACAGGAAAGTGTGTGAAATTTCCTACCTCAAGCTGCTGCGCAAAAGTTTAAGATTGAGTGAATTCAACTGACGCTTAAGTCAGTCAGAAAAGCTGTGTTGTGCAAGAATGCGTCATCTTCCAGGGGTGCCAGTAAATCACCTCCGCATGCATCGCCAAGTCAGTGTATGCACTTTCAAACTCTTCCACCAACGAACGGAAGTGTCTGTTTCAATGCGTGTGCAAGAATAAAATTGACTGTTCGTGTCACAGACTCCATTGTCACTTTGAGCTCTCCATCTCTCAGCTTGCTGCACAATTGCTCTTGATGCAAAATGCAGTGATGCGAGAAGAAGTCCGACGTTTCAGGATCTTTTCTGAGCAAAGCAATTAATCCTTTCTCCTTTCCTACCATGGATGGAGCCCCATCAGTAGTCAGAGAAACCATCTTTTTTTATGTTGATGTTTTTGCCTGGTCTGTGAAAAAACTCATCAGTGCAGAGTAGAGTTGGGTATCGTTTAGATTTATCTGAGACCGGTGCCAAACCGATACTTTTAAAACGATACCGGTGCCAGAACCGATACCTTCTTTAAAATAAAGAGCAAACAACAACGTTAAAGTCTTTTTTTATTGCAAAGGCAAAACAAAAAAAATGGAACAATATATTAACTCTTACACAGTTTAAACTACTAATAATAAATAACAGCAAATAACAGCAAACAAAGCAAGTGAAAACTACTCTACACTATATTCTACATCCACCTGCACACAATCAACAATTTTTCTGAAGAAATATGACCATATCTGCTTTTTCTGGAAGGATACGGCACCTCTCCTGACTAATAGCATGTCCTGCACAGGAGAACACCCTCTCAGCTGGTGTAGAGGAGGCCTGTACACACAGGTATGTGTTTGAGAGTGCAGACAAAATGGGGAAGGTGCCCCGCTTCTCCCATCACCAGGCTGCAGGGTCTTTTCCTGATGGGACTGATGGCAGTGTTTTGTACATGTTAATCTCTTGATGGACCTGTTCAGCCATGGAGAGGCCACTGGTTGTAGAGCTTGCTGCCTGAAGCTCTTGGTCCTCCTCTTCGAACAGCTCCTCTAGTGCTGACTTCTTGGCACGCTTGTGAGATGGAGGCTGAAACACATAAAAGTAGTGCTTAGACAAACATGATTCAAAAGATAATGCATTTTAGACATTTCATGATTATGACCTTACATGTTCCTCTGCCGTCTCCTCCTCATGGTCGTCTGATTGTTCTTCTTCAAAGCCCCTTTGATGCTCCTCCTCTGGCAGCTGAAGAAACAATTTTGCATAAAAATAGCAATACTTCATCATAGAATGTGTAACATGGCACACATGGGAAACAAAAATAAGCATAAAATACCTGTTCTGAAGCACTGCCAACTGCTGCTTCCTCCAACCTGTCCCAGGCATCAGCAGCAGCACCTCCAAGTTTGCTTTTGAAGCGTGGGTCCATCAAAGTCGCCTCCTGGAGGAAATTCTGAATCTCCTTATCCTGTAATTAAAACATGACACATTCAACTATTTTGTGTACAACAGTAAAACTGATGTGTTGTAGCTTGCCCTCTTTATTTGTAAGCGGCAATAGGCTGTGTAGAAATGTAAAATACCTGGTACCGCTTTTCCAGATCTTCCCAGACCTTCTTTCACAGCAGTAGTAAATATGGTGTCTTCTTCTGTCACTGTGAAATGGACCTCCAGCTTACCCAGGATGGGGAGAATCTGGCCACATGTCACTTCTCACTGGAAATGGCGAGGGTTGAGGTGTACAGCAACCTCATACAGCAACGAACTCCTCTGCCTTCCGGAAGTCGTCATCCGTCAGCCTTTGTAGTCTGGAGAAAAAAAGAAGATATGAAAATAAGAATAATATCAACTAATATAATCACGTTAGTCATTGTTTTAACAACTGATCTCATTGTCCATTGGCTTCCTGAGCTGTTGGTCCATGTTGATCCAGCATCATCTGGTGCTGTGGCAGACCTGAAACACAAATGCACATTTTGAATTACAATCTACATTGCTGAAGATAACTTTTTGATATTTAGATGACTAGGCGACTACTAACCAAGGAGTTGCTGCTTCTTCCGCAGGACGGTTTTCGCCATGGTGGACCTTTTCAGCCATACCACGACAGCTCGCAGTCTGGCACACCACTTTGTTACGGCACTAATGCTGTACACCTTCTGTGCTGCCAGGTTGAGGGTATGGGCGAAGCACCCCACCTTTAAAAACTTCAGCTGTTTCAGTGCAACTTCCATATTGGTGGCGTTGTCTACTGTGGCAGCTATAACTTTCCTGTTTAATTGGAATTCCTCCAGAATGCTGTTAATCTCTTTTGCCACTACCAAGCCTGTCTGTGACTCGTACACAGCTTTGGTGTTTAGCACGTTCTGCTTCATGTGGCCATGGCTGATGTAGTGCACAGTGACTGTCAAATAATGGTCTTGTGCCACACTGGTCCACCCATCAAGTTTCAAGTTTCAAGTATTTTATTGTCACTTCACAGTTTACACAAGTATAAGCAGTGAGTGAAAATCTTATGTGCAAAACGCCCGACAGCCAACCGCAGTTATAAAAGAATACAATAGAAATAGAATAGAAAACTATATTAACAAGTTACAAAAAATCTAAACAAAAGAAAACTGTATAAGATAAAATAAAGTATACAAAAGATATTAAGGGGAGCAATACAAATATAAATCAATGTAATGGAATATACATTGTTATATTTTGACATTCACAGAATGTCACAGAATACTTCCTCAGACAGTCACACTAGAACACACTAGAACAACACTAGCACTAGCACCAGCAGTAACACTAGCACTAGCACTAGCAGTAACACTAGCACTAGCACTAGCACCAGCAGTAACACTAGCACTAGCACCAGCAGTAACACTAGCACTAGCACTAGCACCAGCAGTAACACTAGCACTAGCACCAGCAGTAACACTAGCACTAGCACCAGCAGTAACACTAGCACTAGCACTAGCACCAGCAGTAACACTTAGCACTAGCACACCAGAGCTAGCACTAGCAGTAGCACTAGCAGTAACACTTAGCACTAGCACTTGTTCAGCAGCCTGATGGCCTGACTGTGGAAGCTGTCTCTGAGTCTGCTCGTGCGGCACTTGATACTGCGCTATCGCCTTACCTAAAACAATGATTTGGTATTTATTTATTTACCTGAACCATGGAGATTCCACAGTGGAAAAAGAATGCAGTCCCTTGACCACAAATCTGGTCACAGCCCTGTGGCATTCTTCCTCCTTCTCTTTTGTTAAGATGTCTCACAGCTGAGACACATTGGTTTCCCATGTATCTCCGCAAAAGCAAATTCAATTTCCATTTTCAGTCACCATCATTAATTAAGGTGCAAAATCTTTCTCTCTAACTCACCCCCACAACCTTTTTCCCGCCGCTAGCTTTTTATATGGAAAGCCAGCGACGGGAAAAAGTTAACAAATATTGTTTCTACCTTTTTTTTCTATTTTCCAAACAGAGGTAACAGATGAGCACTCACGAAAAATTAAAGGCGCACTGCCTAATTTTCACACGATTTTGGGAGCTAATTATAATAATTATACATTCATAACCAGGCATGTCGGGGGCCACAAAATAAGCGTCTGTAGACGCTTAAGCGTCTGCTTACTCAATAAGTGTGACCTAATCTATATCAATACGTTTTGGTTTTTTTAAAACACGATGAAAAAGCCTTTTTTTAA
The DNA here is from genome assembly GCA_002895965.2 of Coryphaenoides rupestris. Classification (NCBI taxonomy): domain Eukaryota; kingdom Metazoa; phylum Chordata; class Actinopteri; order Gadiformes; family Macrouridae; genus Coryphaenoides; species Coryphaenoides rupestris. Next base: position 1,081,463 of record PIJE02000021.1, read on the forward strand.
ATCATATATGATTTTGTCAGCAAATGCATTGTTATTGTTTTGTATATAGCGTAGGCACCATAAATATTAGGCCTAATTGATCATGTCTATCATCACAAGTAATTGAAATATCGGGCAAAATAATCCTAATAGTTTTTGTAGTTATCTTGCAGCCCTAATGTATCACTGGCAAAAGGGGTGTGTACTTTTTTGTCTCTGCGCAGTAACATATAGACCTACATGCTGATGCAGAAGTCTAATTAGGGCTAGTCAAAAAAGCTCAAAGCAGTTATTTGGTAGGTTATGCTCTCAAGTGGTTATTAATTAATAATTCTTCTGTTGTTAACTCTTTGGTACAGCCATTGTTGTAGCACTCAAGAGGGAGTGTGTGAGTAGTATCTATACACATTGCACTTCATATACTGTATTTCTAATGTTGACATTTGCATGCCATTTGTCTAAGTGAAACTAGCATTCGCTTGGATCTTGCATCCATGTGTCTTTGCATGCTTTGCTGTGCCTTTGTTTTATTTTTATCTCCCGCCTGCAGGGAGGGAAAGGAAATGTATGAATGAATGAAAATGTGATCCAACGCAAGCAGTGTAATTGCATGTAAAAGCACTTATGCCTCTGAGTTTATACAACGGTTCAAAGAGGACGTGTATATAATAACTTTAAAGGTGTAGGCGAAGTGTAGGAATGTTTAATCCCTAAACCTGAAGCCTCCCCACACTTTATCATATCATAGTTAATTATTGTTGTGTAGTTGACTCAATTTGTCCAAAGAGGGCGCCACATGACAAGACATTGTGACTGAACAGTCTTATTTAGTCTCCTCTGAATCATTTCTGAATATGTTTCTGAGCAGAGCTGGCACATTAAGAACCATGATCTATAAATATTTGTGTTAATGTGGACAAATTACTAGAAAAAGAAGGAAAAGAAGGAGAATTGAAAGTGTCAACATGCCACTGCTTGGCATATCACTCGATGGTGCTATTGCTTAAGATAAGAGATAAGATAGAACTTTATTAATCCCGAAGGAAATTCTTGTGCCAGGTTGTATAGCAATGCAGTACAATAAAACAATAGATAAATCAACAGAATAATAAAAATAAACTAACAGATTTACAAATGTACAGTCAAAATATAAAAATATATTGGCAAGATAAGGTATTCAGACGGCGAAAACAATTTGGCATAATTTAAGTGTAATACTGTGATAATAATAATGGTTAGGGGACGTATTGCACATGATAGAACAAATATTAAGAATATTGCACATAATGTTGAAAGGTAATGTAGGAGAGGTATTGGACATGACATTAAGAATACTGCACACGATGATGAGAGGAGATGAGAGCTAGTAAGTTAGTGAGTTGTTTGTTTTGTGATATGAGATTGATAATGTGTTGTCTTGTTGCTATTTTATCTTTTTTGCCTACTATCTTTGCGTACTGTCGCATGTCTCAATAATTTCACTGTTCAGAATAACCCCTGAAAACAATTTCAGGGGGAAAATAAGCAAATATGTCATATTCTATGCTTGCAAATAGGCTACCATTCAGATTCTCCATTAAAACCGTTATATCAGTTTTAGGTAATACATTTTAACAGAGTCACTACTTTGACATTCATATTACACTTGTGCTCTATTCTGGTATTATATTGTATTCCTATAGACATGATGGTATCGCAGAAAGTAACATCTTTCATGTTGTTCAATCATTTGCCATGTTATGATCAGAGGCTAAATAGAAGTGTTGACCCAACTACAGAAATTCAGTTTATTGATGTCGGGCATAAAAGTAGCCGGCAAAAGAGGAGTGAATAGTCTATTTAGCCGGCGCTTGTGGCATCATCATGCAAGATGCTTTCATTACTATCCTCATGCTGGCAGTATTTCTCCAGTATTTCTGTGAATGAAAATAATGAAATAAAATTAATTGAAAAGAAATTGCATTTGTGGCCGGCAACATCGTTAGATTTATTTATTTTTTTCGTTTTTTTGCATGGCTGATTGCAAAGGCGCCAGTAATCCAGCAGCAGCACTGCTGAATGCATATAGGATCTATGAATGAAATGAAATCTACATAAACCAATCACATCTTTCCCTAATTGAAGAAAAGACGCAGACAATCTCTGGCGTTTTGGACCTTAAAGGGGCCCTATCATACTGCCATGTGAGAGCGTGATTAGCCATTACAAGCCACTTCAAAAGTGTCCACGTAGATGTACAGTATGCTGACTAGATCAGTTTACCAGTTGATACAGTCCACTGAATAGGCTGGTAGTCTGGTCTAGTCAGCATACATCTAGTTGGACACTCCCACTTGTGATGTCACAATGGCAATTTTAGTCACACAACAATTTTGAAACGGCTTGTAATGGCTAATGGTATAATTAGGGCTCGGTATCGAACTTCGATAGCTTTAAGGCACTGACCGAAAATACTTCCATATGATGTGAATGTAACGCAGATAAACTGTACAACAGACAGATTAAACAGACTTTCGATGTGTGTAGGTGGACTTTTTATTGTGAACATACAAAGCAAGTACAGCAGTACTTGGACACTGGAGTGACATTGTTTTGGTATGGTCTTCTTTTGACCCCTACACCCGCATCGCAGCGGGAACGACTATTCGAATATTCAAGACAAAACACACTCAAAATGCAATTGAAAATAATTGGGAAATTTATTGGGGGGTATTTACAATCAGGAGAGGGGGGGAGGGAAAATAATAGTGCAGACAAAAGTCCGCTATTTTTACACAAATGTCCTTCTTCTGGGTTTCTAGTGAGTCCTAAGCCCACGCTGTGTGATCCTACTGTCAAGGTCTCCATGTGGAGCACAGAGCTCCTTCTCCTCTGGCAGCCTGCTCTTCCTTTTGTAGGCAAAACCCTGGTGGCTTAACGAACCACAGCTTTTCCTTGTTAAGCCCTGGTGGCTTAAAGGCTCGGGGGTGGAGCCAGCAGGCTGAAAGATATCTCTCTTCAATTACGATGCCTCTCTGCCGTTTGCCACAATATCTTTGTCACAAGTGTTTGATAACCACATTTGAGGGATCATTGCAAAACATTAAAGGGAGAGGTTTAAAAAAATTGTATTGAAAAAATGTATTGTTCGGGAACCGGTATCGAAGTCAAGGTATCGATACCGGTATCAAAAAATTTAACATTGAGTGAAAACAGAATCTTATTACATGAAAATCATCAACAACGATGATTAAAACGGCACTTGTAGACTAAAAGACAACAGAAGGCCTTAAGAGTACATTCTCACTGATAACCTTGCTGATTAAAGGTAATGTGAACAATTATGTACTGAAAACTACAACCAAAGGTTTTCGAATAATGTTATAATTTCCCAATACTAAACTAATGAAGGATACTTCAGCCAGCCCTTTACCCTTTACGTGTACAACGGAGCAAACAACAACATTGTCAACATTATATTATGAGTTATAATTATATTAACGGTTGAATTGGTAATTGTTAACATCCTCCTTGCCAATTAACCCATAGTTTTTTGAGTCATTATTGTTTGAAAGTCATACTGACCTTTTTCTTAAATGCTGTCAAAAAAAATGTGTCTTAATAGTACCGTATTTTCCGGACTATAAGGCGCACCGGATTATAAGGCGCACTGTCAATGAACGGGTCTATTTTCATACATAAGGCGCACCGGATTATAAGGCGCACCGCATTATAAGGCGCATTAAGCAACACAAAACAGTCAGATAAATCGAACTTTATTCAACTCATTCACAATAACTCTCAACATTGTTCAGTTGTAACACATAAAATACAAAACAATACACTCACTTTTTCAGTTCATTCCTCATCCACAAATCCATCAAATTCTTCATCTTCAGTCCTTATACACACACCATAATATTACCGGTATGTTGAAGCACAGTACGTATTACTCCGCAAGGCTAGTATTACGCCGTGGTAGCCGTAATGCGCCGACAATCCATCAAGTATTACTCCGCGGTAGCCGTAATGCGCCGACAATCCATCAAGTATTACTCCGCGGTAGCCGTAATGCGCCGACAATCCATCAAGTATTACTCCGCGGTAGCCGTAATGCGCCGACAATCCATTAAGTGGCGCTGCTTGACAGATTTTTGAGCGCCGTGTACCACATAAAATCGGTTCGAGGTTAATACATAAGGCGCACCGGATTATAAGGCGCACTGTCGATTTTTGAGAAAATTACAGGATTTTAAGTGCGCCTTATAGTCCGAAAAATACGGTAGCCTAAATAGTTTGGCCCTCAGTCTCTGCATGAGGGGAAAATAAACCTCACAACTTACTCACATTACTCTATGAGTTGGTAAAGAAACACTGTCCACGATTCACTGTGGCTACCAGACAAATTTTCTCACCATGTTTCTCTCCACTTCCCGGTTCTCAGGTCAGTATACGATGACCAGCCCAACGCCCACAAGCGCTTCATGGAGAAGTTGGATGCCAGGATAAGAAACCATGACCGTGAGATTGAGAAGATGTGTAACTTTCACCATCAGGGGTTTGTGGACGCGATTACGGAACTACTTAAAGTCCGTGCAGATGCAGAGAAGCTCATGGTGAGTAGCTATACCCAGGGCTGCTTCATGATTTACATTTTACAAGTTACCTTAGGGCTGCAGCTATCGATTATTTTAGCAATCCCGTATTCTACCAAGTATTACATTGATGAATTGAGTAAGCAGATAAGAAATAGGCATGCTTAAAAAGACAACATTAAAACATCAACATCTTTATTGCTTAAATTTCAATAATTGTCAACTCAAGACTAAGCCCATTTAGTGTATTTAGGTGCCATATAATATATAGGGTTCAACATTTCCTCTGAAATGCAAACTTTTAACATACATTATCCTGTGATGCACCTGGACACATCGTCTGATGTTTCCTGGGTTCGTCAGTGTTTCGGGTCTTTCAACTTTCACTTGTATCAACCCCCGGCTTGTGTCCAGGTAGCTCTACCCCACCCACGGCTCTCCCCTCCTGATCCACAGCCATCTTGAGGCCACTTCTGCTGCCTCAGATTCAAGATTCAAAACGTTTGTCACATACAGTATATGCAGTGAAATGAAAAAGTGGCGATGCCCAGCAGAATGTGCAACAGAACAATACAAATATCACAAATTGAAGGGAAATAATCAAATATCCACACTATTTACAGTCTTTACAGCTAAAGCTTTTGTTGTTTTTTGGAATGAGAAATATGAGCAAATAGGCAAATAAACAGCAGGCAAACAGACAAATAAACAACAAGCAAATAAACAGCAAAAGGCATTTAAACAAGTAGGCATATCAACAACAACGCAATATAAAAAATGTACAATCAAATTATGTGCATGGGAGTGGGCATGGGGGGTGGGGGAATAGTGAGGTCAGAGTTCACAGTCCTGATGGCCTGTGGTAAGAAACCCTGTTTTAGTCTCTCTATTCTAGCAGCGTGACTGCTAGAACAGAGAGACTTCTGTGGTCAGGCGCTTGCAGAAGTTGGAACAGGTTGTTGTTGGGGTGGTGAGGATCCTTCATGATCCTGTAGGCTTTGGTTTGACACCTCCTGGAGTACAGGTCCTGCAGGGTGGGGAATGTAGTGCCAATAGTGTGCTCAGCCGAATGAACCACCCTCTGCAGAGCCTTCCTGTCCTGAGAGGAGCTTTTGCCGAACCAGGCTTTGATGCTTCCTGTCAGGATGCTCTCCACCACACCAGCGTAGAAGGTCTGAAGGATCCTCCGGAACTTCTGGACTCTGAACTTCCTCAGCTGCCTGATGTGGTGGAGGCACTGCTTCACCTTCCTCACCAGAGTGTCAATTTGTGTAGTCTAAGTCAGATCTTCTGTGATGTGGACTCCCGGGTACCTGAAGCTGCTCACCCTCTCCACATCAGTTCCATTAATCCCCAGTGGTGTGTAAGTCCTCTGATGTTGTGTCCTCTGAAAGTCCACAGTCCTCAGTTCAAAGTCCTTAGTTTTGGAGACATTCAGCATGAGCCTGTTGAAAAGTAAATAAATGCAAGAAATGCAATCCATTTACCATTTAGGTAAGTGGATTGCATTTATGTAGCGTTTTTTCCCAAATCGCTTTACAGTATTGCCTCACATTCACCCATTGATACACCGACGGCGGTGTCAACCATGCAAGGTAAGAACCAACACGTCAGGAGGAGTTAGGGTTAGGTGTCTTGCTCAGGGACACCTCGACACTTAGCAGTTGACCTGTTCATAAAATTGTTCTTTCCTTTCCAAGCAGGTATACACACTCTGATATTTATTGGTTGTTTTTTTAATGAACTATTTGTATACATCTTCCTAAATGTAATGATTATCTAAAGCTATTTTTGTTTATTTTCAAAGAAACTCAAAGATTCTAATGTGTTGTGTTTTAAAAGAAAGGGATTTGTATTTCACAGTGTTGGGGCTAATTATACCAAGCTTTCAGTGAATAGATGGCATCTCTGTCCAGTATGTTGCCCCATCGCGGCTCTTGTTTTTAATCTCCACTTGTGGAGCATATTTCCATTGAGGGGGCTGTCATTGTCGAAAAGCCCAGTGGTCAATTGGGTCATGGCTCTTAGACGTTTGACAAGAACCAAGTTCAAAAATCCCAATCCAGAATCGAGAAGTTTGTCACTGAATCTGTCAGAAAGGGCCTGTCACAAGGCATTACCCAGCATAAAAGGCCCCATGCACTGAGCGCCAGCTCAGGGCCTCACAACCGGGTAATCCAAATGTGCCCACCATTGTCCCTGCCCCCTCATGGACGATGAGCTGATTACCAGTAGTTGCATGGTAGAGAGCTACAGTGGAACATAAGGGGGGAGGTAGAGGGACATAAGGGGGCGAGGTAGAGGGACATAAGTGGGGGGGGGGGGGGGGTAGAGGGACTTTAAGGAGGGGGGTAGAGGGACATAAGTGTGGGGGGATAGAGGGACATAGGGGGGGGGGGGTTAATGGGACATAAGGAATAGAATAGAATAGAACTTTATTAATCCCGAAGGAAATTCTTGTGCCAGGTTACATAGCAATACAGTACAATAAAATAATATGGAAAACAACAAAATAATAAAAATAAACTAACGGATTTACAAATTTACAGTTGTGTACAAATATGTAGGCAAGATAAGATATTCCGACGGCGAAAACAATTTGGCATAATTGAAATGTAATATTATTGGACATGACATTAAGAATATTGCACATGATGATGAGAGGAGATGAGAGGTTGTGTTATAGATAATATTTATAGACAATATGATAATAATAATAATATAGCACATGATAGACTATTGCACATGATGTTGGAAGTAATATTAATATTGCACGTAATACTGAGGAAAGTGCACATGATGTTGAGAGGTAATTGCACATTATATTGCTGTGTTCATTGTCTTGTATTTCCACTGTCCCTCCCACAGAGGGGGGAGGAGTTATAGAGTTTGATGGTGGTGTGGTTCTGTGGTGCACCTCGGTAATCTCAGTCTACGGCTGAAGGTGCTCTGGTATGACACCAGTGTGGCGTGCAGGGGATGGGAGGCGTTGTCCATAATACTGAGTAGTTTACTCAGCATCCTCCTCTCCGAGACCTCTACCAAAGACTCCAATTGCACTCCCAGGACAGAACCCGCTTTCCTGATGAGCCTATTGAGTCTGTTAGCGTCGGCTGCCTTCACCCTGCTGCCCCAGCACACAACAGCGTAGAAGATGACGCTAAGTGATAGTGATAGAACGTCTGCAGCATGGTTTTGCAGACGTTGAAAGATCTGAGTCTCCGTAGGAAATACAGGCGACTCTGACCTTTCTTATACAGGGCCTCTGTGTTTTGAGTCCAGTCCATGTGAACACCCAGGTACTTATATTCCTCGACAATGTCCACCTCGGTCCCCCTGATGCTGACCGGTTTCGGGTGAGTCGGTTGCTTCCTGAAATCCACCACCAAATCCTTCGTCTTAGAGATGTTGAGTTACAGGTGATTTAGTCCACACCACTCCACGAAACTGTCCACCACACTCCTGTACTCGGACTCCTGTCCCTTTCTGATACAGCCCACAATGGCAGAGTCATCCGAAAACCTCTGCAGGTGGCAGGACTGTGAGCTGTATCTGAAGTCTGAGGTGTAGAGTGTGAACAGGAAGTGAGACAGGACTGTCCCCTGAGGTGCTCCCGTGTTGCTCACTATAGTGTCCAACATGTTGCTCTGCAGCCTCACATTCTGTGGCCGACCTGTGAGGTAGTTAGTAATCCAGGCCACTAGTGGAGCGTCCACCTGCATGTCCAGTAGCTTAGTCCTAAGCAGGGCAGGCTTTATGGTGTTGAAAGCGCTTGAGAAGTCGAAGAATGTGACTCTCACAACGCTGCCTGCCTCCTCCAGGTGAGAATAAGCCCTGTGCAGCAGGTAGATGATGGCGTCTTCCACTCCAATACGGAGCTGGTAGGCGAACTGCAGAGGGTCCAGTGATGGTTCGACTAGTGCACCGATGTGCTTCAGGACTAGCCTATCCAGCGACTTCATCACATGTGAGGTCAAGGCCACAGGTCTGTAGTCACTGTGGCTGCTTGCGTGTCCTTTCTTGGGGACAGGAACCAGGCATGATGTTTTCCACAGGACAGGGATGATCTTCGTGCTCAGGCTCAGGTTGACGATGTGCCGGAAGACGCCGCACAGCTGAGTCGCACACACCTTGAACATTCTGGGGCTGAGGCCGTCAGGCCCCGCGGCCTTGCCTGGCCGTAGTCTGCCGAGTTCACATCTCACATCCTCCGCCGTGATGGTGATTGGCCCTGGAGAAAACCGGCTAAGTCCACTACAGTGTCCGGAACATTGTCATGCAGCCATGTCTCCGTGAAGCACATAACAGAGCCCTCCCGAAACACACTCTCGCTCCTTGTGAGTGATGTTGACTCGTCCATCTTGTTCACCAGAGATCGTACGTTCCCCATGACGATGGACAGAAGATACGGTCGATATCTTCTCTTCTTTAGCCGTCTTCTCCTCCCGGCCCTGCAGCCCCGGTATCTCCTCCTCAGCTCCCTGGGGATGTCGGGTCTCCTGCCGGCCCCACCACACAGTCGGAGGTTCAGCAGCTGATCTCTGGTGTACACAATGGAGCCCTGCGGCGCGTCCGCTATGCGGAGCGGCGGGCACAGTAAATGTACTATAAAAATAGCAACTAAAACAGAGGAAGAACTCGCTGAGCCATCTTGTTCGGCTGTACAAATAACTTATCTTACTAATTAAATAACAAGAATTCTAAAACAAGTAGATAAAGAAAGAAAAAGAAAGTTAAAAAAGTACAAGATCGCGAGGAGCAACTCTGGCAGGCAGCCGCCCGGGGCGGCAGCGGAAGTTAAGGAGGGTAGAGGGACATAAGAGGGGGAGTTAGAGGGACATAAGCAGGGGAGATAGATGGGCATAAGTGGGGGCGGCGGTAGAGGGACATAAGGGGGGGCAGTAGAGGGGCAAAAGGGGGGGCGGGTAGAGTGACATAAGAGGAGTATAAGGACATAAGGGGGGGCATAAGGACGTAAGGGGGAAGTTAGAGGAACATAAGCGGGGGCATAAGGGGGGTGGGGGTAAAAGGACATAAGGGGATAGGTAGAGGGGCATAAGAGGGGCAGGGGTAGAGCGACATAAGGAATGTAGAGGGACATAAGGGGGCGGTAGCACTTTGCGGAAGGTAGTCCGCAAAGTGAAACCCTAAAACCATTTAATGCACACCTACAAGTTTATAATCCCGCATATACCATGGTCATTTGCCAACAATAGAAAATAAAAGCATTTGCGCATTTTTGCTCAACCTTACCATTGGCATGACGAGGAGTAATTCTAGTCCCATTTACAAACAAGCCAGTTAGACACCCAATACTGTACATTTCAACAGGGTGAGGTAAGATTGCTCCATCGCATTCAAAATCCATTCAAAATTGTTGTACAAGGGTTAGATAAAACTTTATCCTGAAGGAAATTCATAGAGAAATAAACAATAGAATAATTATAATAATACAAATAAAATGACAAATTTACAGTGAATAAGCCTAGAACAATATAAAAATATAGGTAAGATGTTCAGTCAGCAAAACAAGTTGGCAATGAGAAGTAGTAGTGAGAAGTAATATTGCACATGAGAAATATTGCACATGATGATAAAAGGTAATATTACAAGATAATATTGTAGGGTAATAATAATAATGGTGACAAGTAGTATTGCACATATTACGAATATTAAGAATATTGCACGGTGATGAAAGGTAATGTAGCATGGTAATATAGCAAGGATTATATTGAGAAGAAGTATTGCACATGACATTAAGAATATTGTACATGATGATGAGAGGTAATATTGACAGGTAGTATTATTGCACATAATAATATAGTTGTGCTACATGTGCTATAATAATATAGCACATGACATTAAGAATATTGTACATGATGATGAGAGGTAATATTGAAAGGTAATATTGCACATGATATTGTTCCCTGTGTTCATAGTGTCCTATGTTTCAACTCTCCTTCCGGCAGAAGGGGAGGAGTTATAGAGTTTGATGGCCACAGGCAGAAAGGTTTCAAGTATTTTTATTGTAACTTCACAATTTACACGTGAGTATAAACAGTGAGTTAAAAACTTTTTGTGCAAACACCCGACAGCCGACAGTAATTATAAAGAACACAAAATAGAGAAAAACTACAAAATAGAACTATAAATAGAATTCTATATAAAATACGGAAATGAAATCTAAAATGAAATGGAATATACAGTGGCGTTCTGTGGTGCACCTCGGTAATCTCAGTCTACGACTGAAGGTGCTCTGGTATGACTCCAGTGTGGCGTGCAGGGGATGAGAGGCATTGTCCATAATACTGAGTAGTTTACTCAGCATTCTCCCCACTTCCTGATGAGCTTATTGAGTCTGTTAGCGTCGGCTGCCTTCACCCTGCTGCCCCAGCACACAACAGCGTAGAAGATGACGCTGGCCACCACCAAGTGATGGAACATCTGCAGCACGGTTTTGCACATGTTGTGCGATGTGTTTGAAAGTACATTTCAAACACATCGCCGCCATTATGACATGCTTCATGCTGCTTACTGCAATAGCCAAGACATTGTATAACTTTTGGCAGTTTCTTGCAGGCAAGTGTAATGTTGACATCATTCAATGAAAGCTACAATTTTACATCTGGTCAATATTATATTGAAGATATTAAGGCCTTGTCAGATGCAATGATGGAAGCAAGATGGATTTAAAGTAGTCAGCTATCTCATTTAAAACCCCTATCGTCTGCTGTTTATTTCTTTAGGGCCAAGTGATGGACACTAACCGGAGACTACAGGAGGCTGGGAGAGAGGTACACACACCAATGTTTCCCCAACCATTTTTTTTCCAGCAGAGATGCTGAGTTGCACTATGTTGGTATGCACGTTCACAGTGCTGATGTGGCCGTGCACGGTGCTGATGTGTGTGCATAGTGTTTATGTGTGCGGGCGCAGAGGGGTGTTTGTGTGATCACTGATTCTAATAGGGCTCTGACACATTCCTATGTGCAATTAATATTAGACAAATCATTTTCTGAAGCATTCTGCAATTTATAGCCATCCCACTGTCTGTGTTTCATAATACTGTTGCCTCTGTTCCACACAATCAATTAGGTTTTCTATTATTAAGTAATTATTTATATTTATTCATCCTTCCTCCACTTTGTCTAAAGCCATTTGTGAACTAATGCCACCTACAGTATCATCATGCTTGTGATATTTTTATCACATGCATCTATAGCAGAACACTATTTTGTAAAAGGAGGGCAAAATATATCAAAATGCTTTATACTAGCAATAGCAACAGGCTGGAAATAAGGTAATAGACTTGAAGAGTAATTTCCAATGAGAGAACTCCAGCCACACTATAACTTCTAGCAGTGCTCAAAACATTAGCGGGCATCGCATTGCTACACATTATATTAAAGACGGAACAAACTTAAAATGTAATCTATTCCGATGTGTGCTGTCTTTTCTACTCCGCAACGCTGTGCTCCGTGGTTCATCTGGTGTGCAACCCGCTTACATTTAAGCTTTGCCGTAACTGAGTCAGACTCAGACTGAAAGTGGATCCAAAAGCCATCGACTTCCTCTGCACGCTTTTTGAAGTGTTCAAATAAAACATGTGTTTTAACCCATTGAGATTAAAAGGGGGAAAGAATGATGACGTCAACTAAATGTCGGCGTGCCGACAGCCCTATATTTTTACATGGTGGTGCTGGAAAGGGGCATGGTGGGACAGCGCCACTAATCACTTTTTTGCGGAGAACACTGTGTTTTTAAAATAAAACAAACTGCATGAATAATTATATTATTGGACAAAAAGACCTTATGGATGCATGTTGGAGAAACACTGGACACAGAATATCCCAGGCAGCCCAACTATCCTCTTTCTCATTGCTGTATGGGGGCAATTAGTACACACACATAGTGTTTTGTTGTACTGTCAGTGTGCATGTGCCTGTCCACTGTGAGAAACGGTTCAGACATGACCGTTCTTTAACCTTGGGGGCTTCTGGTTTCAGGGTTCATGAACCCCTTCCCCTTTCTCTGTTTTTTTCCCCTTGTTTTCCGACATACACTTACTCTGTTGCACTCATTTCTGTTGATTACTGTACAGATGAATGCTCTGTCAACAGCTCTGTGCGTGCTTGACAGGTGACGGCCCAGACAGAGGAGGTGATCTGCTGTCGGGTCCAGCAGAGGAACATGGCCACCACGGTGGAGCGGCTTCAGCTCTGCCTTCCAGGTACTGAGTACTGAGCCATACACATATCTTTCTTGTCTCTATTTCCATGGGGTATTATTATTATTGTAGCATCCTTACATCAACTCATGCATCTGTACACTTATGTTGCAGTTCTGGAGATGTACAGTAAATTAAAGGAGCAGCTGGAGTCCAAAAGGTACCAATCACAGCAATATTATAGCCATCGTTGTCTCCCCTGCATCAGACTCATCAGTCCTCACTGTTGATTTCTCTTTGTTTCACATATTTTGACCCACAACTTGCATTTATCTGGCTCATCCAAACAGCCTCACTGAAATGTGACGTATCTAAATTACATTACATAGACGTTTTTGTCCAAAGCGACTTCCAAGTGCATCCGTCCAAAGAGAGTGGAACAACAATATATTGCTACCAGTAAGATTTGAATATAAAACGATTCAAGAACTTATAATTCCTAGGTTAACCCAATGTAAACAGCAAGACAGTTAGGATGAAATGCCACAAATAAATCAATGTATGGGAAATGTGCGTTCATTCCAAAAGTGACATTGCTGATGCTTGAAAGGTTTGAGTTGAAAGTCAAAACAAAATGACAAACATACAACAAACACGGCCTGTACTTCTGCCAGTAGGAACCCACAACTAGTACATATGTCCCATAGATGTTAAGACCTCGCATTCAACAATCAGCACATCCTTTGGGTCGAGAAAATTGAAGGACAGACATACAGAGACTTCAATTAATGTTAGATATTGGGTCATGACCATTTCTGTTTGTTATTAGGTAATCTACTATTTCTAAAAACACTTCTCTCTGACCCCGTGGAGTTCATACTTTACTGCAGTAGGGGTCGTATTTTAATAGCTCTGTCGAAACGGGGTGCCAGTCCACATAGGAAGGGAAAATAATGAGCCTTCCTTGTTCATCACAGATTACCAGGGCCTCCATAAAGGAGTGGGCTATTCACTGGTGGGACAATTGAGCCTCAATGTGCCCTTGTTAACAGCAGAGCCTTCAGCACGGTCCTCTCAAGACTCACCGACAAATTAAGCCAATTAGACGTGTGTGTGTGTGCATTTTTAACAATGCATGTATATGCATATGCCTATAGTCATTCCTATATCACAGTTTGAATTTGCACCAAATCGGCACTATGTGGCTGTAAACCTTCTCTGTATGATCATCATGAAGCCACCTTCTGTTCAACTTTATCCAACTCATTTTATACTCATTGACCGACCAATTAGATGGCTCAACTGCTTGTCCTTGGTTTTAATGATGAGAGTTCTGCCCATTGACCGAGGGCTGAACCCAGCGTAATGCATGCACCGTTTCAAAAGACCACAACGGCTCAATTCACAAACCCCAAGTTGTTTTGTTTTGTGCAAGCAAACCATAAGGTTAGGAAGTTAATTCTACAGATTTGGGATGTGAGGATGAATTTACTATAATGGTGAGGTAATAGCCATAAGTGGGAAAACAAATGAAACAGCTAGTAGGCACGTCTTCACCAGGAATGTTTTCATGTCAGCTGTGGTTGCAGAGATTTGGTTGTATTAATAGTCTGCATATATTGACAAGAAATTCCAAAAATGTTTGGATGGAAGCATTTCAGTCTGTACCACAATTTGTGTTTTGTAATGTCATTGTCTGTCACGCTAGATACTATGCTGCATTAAAAACCATGGAACAGCTGGAGAAAGTCTATATCCCCAGGTAGGCTTACTGGACCTGAATAACATCTCAATGTTATAATGTTGACCAACAAGTGATTTCGAAAAAAATTCTCATATGAAGGGCTGCATTGTGTTGAACTGACTCAGGGTGAGCCAGTATCGGTTCTGTCAGATCATGGCAGAGAACCTGCCCCGCCTCAGAGACCAGATCAAGGAGATCTCAATGTCTGACCTCAAGGACTTCCTGGAGAGTATCCGGAAACACTCAGACAAGGTTGGAGAGGCTGCCATGAAGCAGGTGGGCATTGATTTTATGCCTATTGTGTGACTCACCATAGTATTAATAGTATGGGTATGGGATGACTCACCATAGTATTAATAGTATGGGTATGGGATAACTCACCATAATATTTATCTTATGGGTACGGGGTTACTCACTATAATATAATGGTAGGGTTGTGTATCGTTTGAATTTTATCGATTCCGGTTCTGCTTATCGATTCCGGTTCTTATCAATTCTGAAAAAAAGAGGTAAAATGTTTAGATAACAAAAATATCTTTATTCTTTTCACCGTTACTGATCATTAACAAAGTAAATACATACAATGAAAACGTATGATCCACAATCTTAAATAAATAATAGATAAGGATTAATCTAGAGCAGTTAATTAAACTATGGTAGACAAAAGGAAACCCACACTCAGTCAGTACTCTCAATTAGTAGTACCTGAGATAGAGGCAACGTTGAAACTTTTTGTCTGGAAAATACTGGTTTAACCAAACAACACAGTCATATTTGTGGATAATTAGTAGTAGAAAATTCTCTCTCTCCACCCAACAACAACACAGTGGAAAACCGTTGAACCATTTGTGGATAATACGTACGGTCCCAGTACAGTGCCCGGCCGTACAGTCCCAATACAGCGCCCGACCGTACGGTCCCAGCGCCCGGCTGTACGCTCCCAGCATCTGGCTGTACACTCCCAGCACCGGGCCGTACGCTCCCAGTACAGTGCCCGGCCGTACGCTCCCAGTACAACGCCCGGCCGTACGCTCCCAGCACCGGGTCGTACCCTTCCAGTACAGCGCCTGGCCGTACGTTCCCAGCACTGGGCCGTACGGTCCCAGTACAGCGCCCGGCTGTATGATCCCAGCACCGGGCCGTACACTCCCAGCACCGGGCCGTACGCTCCCAGTACAGTGCCCGGCCGTACGCTCCCAGTACAACGCCCGGCCGTACGCTCCCAGCACCGGGTCGTACCCTCCCAGTACAGCGCCTGGCCGTACGCTCCCAGCGCCCGGCCGTACGCTCCCAGCGCCCGGCCGTACGCTCCCATCGCCCGGCCGTACGCTCCCAGCGCCCGGCCGTACGGTCCCAGCGCCCGGCCGTACGGTCCCAGCGCCCGGCCGTACGGTCCGAGCGCCCGGCCGTACAGTCCCAGTACAGAAGAAAGATCACCATATCAGCCTTTTCCCACATTTAGCCTTGTCGTCCCTTGCTTTTACAAAGTGAAGCCACACTTTTGACCGTTTACCGCAGTCCACTGCTGACATTAGCATGTATAAGTTATACATGCTAACCTGTATTAGCATGTATAAGTTATACATGCTAACCTGTATAAGCATGTATAAGTTATACATGCTAACCGCTAGTTCATATCAAAACAAATGCACACGTTGCGTTGATGCGTGACATAGACAGGTCCTGGCAGATAAAAAATGTTTTAACGTCCTGGCAGGTAGCCGCCACATCCTTGCAGACATATAGCCTTTGTTTGCAATAATAAAGATTTATATCTCTTTTAGGAACCGATAAGCAGAAACGAAATTCTATTTTTGGATTCGGTTCTAATTTGGAACAGAGTTTTGGTTCCCAACCCTAATTATGGCTGTGGGTTGTGTAGCCGTTTTTGCTGATACATGCCACGATCATGACTTCCCCCCCCCCCCCCCCCTCACCCCTGGTGACTGGAGACTCGGGTTGCTGCTTTTGTTGGTCGTTGTTGGTCTTTGTGGATGGGCAGGCAGGAGGCTTGACATCTGGACCACAGTGGAGCGAATTGGAGGGCCTAGAACACCACCCCTGGGTGATCCCATAGCCATAATATTACATAAGCTGGAAGAAAAACTTGGGATGGACCCTTCCCTGCTTTGGATGGAATCGTCTTCTTTTAATATATGTGTTCATTCAATGTTGTTTGTTAAGAGCGGTACAGATTAATTGTGTGTGTGTGTGTGTGCGTGTGTACGTGTGTGCGTGCGTGCGTGCATCAAAATGCCAGGCCCAGCAACACAGGACCTTCAACAGTTCTGTGGCCAAGCAAGCGAGCGCGGACCCCTGCACAAAGCCCCTATACGCCCTGAACGGACGTGGCCATGCACAGACACTCAACGGGCTGACGTTGGATGACATGTTGGAGGAAGAGGATGGAGAGGAAGAGGTGTGTGTTCATACACTTTGTTTCACAACCACAAATTTACAGACAGCCCAACTTTAGCTTCTGCTATTAATAGTGGCTGATTGTGTGGCTAGTAAGCATATTAGCCATGTGCATATCTATAATGTGAGGTGTGTGAGTGTGTGTGTTTGATGGCTGGCTTAATTAGCCCCACCCACCCCAGACTCTAACTCAACCAGGTGAGGCCATTTAAGCCAGCCACCAAACACGCACACTACCACACAAGAATGATTATGATATGCTAAATGCTTTATAGTCTGTTTTAACACTAGTTGAATCATAATCATTGTTTCCAATCTTCTAAAGTCAAAATATTAAATATTAAAACAATAATAATGCAGAAATGGCAGACAAGGTACTTGTTTTTTCTCCATGCTTTTTCTCAGTATGCCATTCTCAGTCAAAGGCAAAGCCATCTGAATTTATAGTATGCATTTCTGATGAAAATTCTGAATTTGGATGAAATGGCTAGAGGCAGATAATAAGGTGTTGATGTGAAGAGGAGAGTATGATGGTATCCCTCATTCATCCAACCTCATCTGTCTTCAGGTTCTCACAGCTCAGGACCTGGTGGACTTTTCACCTGTCTACAGGTGCCTGCACATCTATACAATACTGGTAGGTCACACTTTTTATTCGTACTTCACACTCTAATTGACCAGTGATTATTTTGACAGAATATCCCCTCCTTCCTCCCTTGTGTCTACAGGGTGACCGAGAAACATTTGAGAACTATTACCGGAAACAGAGGAAGAAACAGGCGCGGCTGGTTCTGCAGCCGCAGGCCAACATGGTGAGTGCAACAGCGGTTCCATCCCAGGGAACTGAAGTGCTATATGTGTGGTGATTCTACTCTTCCATTCTAGTCGACCACTGTGATCACCAGATACTGCCACATTCAACTTGTGCGTTGTCATGGCAGCCTTGACAACACATTTGGAGCAATCACAATATTAGTAGCCCGTTGCAAGAGCTGTGAACGTACATGTCCTGATACATTGGCAAATTCATCCTAAGTTTTAGAAATGCTAGCACAGAAATCCTATTTTTACGTTTTACATTTTTAGCCTCAGCATACTTATGATACAACGTTGTCCATTTTCTATGATATTGTAACTTTTGGAGTTACTTACATTTACAGTTGGGGCATTTGCCAGACGCTTTTATACAAAGCGACTTACAAGGGTAAATTTGTTGAAGGAGACCGCAATATATCGCCGTGGTAAGATAAGAATAGAGCCGGTTTCGAGCGTTCACAGTTACGAGACTAAGAGAACAAGTTTCATAATTGCTATGTTGCCTGCATAAATAGCTGGGATAAGAGCAGACGTGCCATTCTGAGCACGTTACCAACATCTAAGAACATACAATATGCTAAACAATGCCAAGTACTATTAATAATGCCAAGACGTACAAACACGCAAGTTAGTGCTAGGGTTAGGAGAGGGAAGGCAGGGGGCGGTTATGCAGAGTCCAGGTGAATTTTGAACAGGTGGGTCTTGAGTCTCTTGTGGAAGCTGGTGAGTGACTCTGCCATCCTGACGTCAGCCGGGAGCTCATTCCACCACTGTGGTGCCAGAACAGAGAAGAGTTGGGACTTGGCAGAGCGATGTTTGCCTGTTTTTAGTGAAGGTGATACCAGTCATCAAGCCAAAGTTGTAGAGCGGAACACTCAAGCTGGGGCATGGGGTCTAACTAATGTTTGGAGGGAGGTAGGGGCAGTTCCTCTGACAGCCTTGTAGGCCAGTACAAGTCTCTTGAATGTAATGCGAGCGATTACCATGTGCCAGTGGAGATTGCGGAAGAGGAGGGTAAATTGCACAGGTGCACTGCTGCGTTTTGAATGCTTTGTAAGGGTTTGATTGCGGAGGCAGGGAGTTCAGCCAGGAGAGAGTTGCAGTAGTTGAGGCGAGTGATGACGAGCACTTGGACCAGTTACTTGAATTCATTCGGGTCAAACGTGTCTCTCTCCTGGTTTCCCCAGCATGAGACGGTGGAGGGCTACAGACGATACTTCAACCAGATTGTTGGGTAAAGTGCTTCACTGCTCCTATGTATTGATTTATTCAAGTCAAGTCGGTGTGTGTTTATTCAAGGTATAATCTGTAACCTCTGGTATTTTGTGTGTGTGTGTGTGTGTGTGTGTGTGTGTGTGTGTGTGTGTGTGTGTGTGTGTGTGTGTGTGTGTGTGTGTGTGTGTGTGTGTGTGTGTGTGTGTGTGACGGTGTGAATTAGTTTTTTTGTGGTGGAAGACCACATCCTGCATGCCACGCAGGGCCTGGTGACCCGGGCCTTCACAGAGGAGCTGTGGAACATGGCTCTGTCCAAAGTCATTGCTGTCCTGCGCACACACTCTGTAAGAACTTCACTCAAACACTCCCACAGACACACCTACAAGCAAGGAATAAACCACAACGTGTTGTGATGCAACAAATAGCCAACAGCCCATGTCCGTTTATTCCACATATACCACAGTTGCCAACAATTATTAGATATTAGTGACTTGCATCAGACAATATTAAATATATGTTCTGCAGCGCTTTAAACGTATTGTTTTTTTGTGGTCAAGCAATCCTGTGGTTGACAGTTCTATTTGACTGTTGTTTTTAATACTTCTACCGCAACAATGTTTCTGGTTGGTCAATCGGTTGGTTTTAACAGTTCCTAATCAGTGTAGTAGTAGTACAACAAAAACATCGACCAGATGTTTCCTTGGAAAAAAAAATGCTCAAAGCAAAGCAGAAGAATACTTTCACTTGAGCTAATCTGATTTAAAAAAGTTATAGATGAAGGTAACGAATGTCTACCACCACTCCGCTATGTTCTGTTATTGGAAAATAATATCTGACGGGAAGTATCCAAAGTACATTATACTTTTTACCTAACAAATACATGACAAACATACCTACACTATGCTTCCAGTAATGGAGTCATGAATGAAATGGCATGCTAGCCGAGTGTCAATGTGATTGAATGCAAAGGGAAGAGAGACGGCTCACAGTTCATTAAGATAATGGGCTCTGGTGAGACTCTGTTTAACCTATGTTAACCAGCCTCCATTCATAGGAATGGTTTAATAAGGAGAGCACACACACACACACACACACACACACACACACACACACACACACACACACACACACACACACACACACACACTCAATGAGGTGAGCAGTCAATCAAAGTGCATTGGTTCTCAAATTATTTTGTGTACCCCCTCTCAGAATTTTCTTTTAGCCAAGTATCCCTTTCACCAGCACAACTGAAAATGTTTTACAGTGTATAAGTAATGTATATGTGTATGTTATTTGGTGTGGGGAGGGTACAAATACCTTTAGCCAGAAACATGGGCTTGTGCTTCACTTAGGGTTAATTGATTCACCAAACTTGGATGTTAATAGGTATATTGGCGTATTAAAGCGGCATTCAAATGCAACTTATTTTTATTAAGGAGGCATTAATTGTTTCTAACTAATATTAACCCCCCCCCCCCCCCCCCTCCCCCCCCCCCCCCCCCCGCCCAGAAGCCCATGCAAAACACGCACACACACAGCACACACATGGCACACATTGAGGACAAGCAAAAGGTCAGTGGGTCTTAATGGTTTTAATGAGGGACAGATTGCAACAACAACAGCAGATTAAGCCTGCATATTCCTCACCACTGGGCTCCAGTCAATTGTAAATCAGACCGAGGATTATGCTAACAGCCCCCAGATAGAGTTGCACAGCCTGGGGTAAGGTGGCTGACAAAGACCCGGCCTCTCCCAGTTGACCTCATCTACCAAGCCCCTGTCAGCGTCAACCGCCTCCCTAGAAAACAGCCAATCAATCCAACTGTATTTGTATAGCACATTTTATACTGAGAAACATGACAGGCGGTTAATGACAAGATGGCAAAACTGTCAAAAGTAGTAGAAACAGAATAGAAAATATCATTAAAATGTACAAATAACTGCAATTAATGCAGAAAGCTAAACAATTGAACCAATTATAAAATATAATTATATTTCAAATATCAATATGCTAAATAGCAATGTAACATGCAACCTTGCAAGGGTCAGTTGTAACTGTAAGACTATATAAATATATCTACTCATATCATATTACATAATTGCCTCTGCATTGCCTCTGCATTCGATTATCATTGGTTTTAGTAATTACTTGATTCATAACTAGCCCTGAAAGCAGAAGTCTAGGAAAAATTATTGCCAGCAGACATTCAAACTGTTGTACAATTTGTATCAGTGCCGGACTGGGAACATCATGGGAAATATATTCCCAGTCAGGAAAATATATTCCCAGTCAGGACACCCCAGTCCCAGGGGGATTATGAAATGATGACATAATGTTCCAAATATTAGTAATTGTTACAAATAGACATTGAGTAGAAGCAGAATACTTTGCAACTGCTGTCATTCTAAATACACACACACACCAAATGCTAAAGAAAGATGCAAAAAGACGCATCAATCATTCTTGTCCACTCAGGCTAAGGCTTACGGTAAAACATCCTTCCCACACTGCTGTTATCTATTTGCCTCCTCACAGTTTGGTTGACCGGGCAACTCTTTTCTCTCAGTGTCTGAATCTGCTGCCGATATGATTCAGACACGGAGGGATGGACATTATAGTTTAGATACCGGTATGTGCCAACTTGTTGGAAACAAGCCATGTAAGCTGTGCTCTCTCTCTGTTTCTCTCTCTCTCTCTCTCTCACGACATACGAGCGTGCCAAGTTGTGTGAATTGTGAAGTATTCTGCTGCTTGAATGACACACAGAGGATCCAAAACTTGTTTTGTTTTTTAATTATAAATGGAAAACACCCGGTGCTTCCGATGGCCAGCCTGATTTGTATGATAATCAAATTATATTCTTTGTAAGCTCTCGTAGGCCACATAACATGTGGTGCTGGGCCGGATTCGGCCCGCAGGCTTTGAGTTTGACACATGTTCTATTCTATGCATGATACAATACTGCACTATACCACAACAGACCTCATCATCGCACCTCTACAACCGTGGTTATAGAATGGAAAATAATACATATAATAACATATAATTAGTGGTGGGACTAATTATATGTTTATTTTAGCTACACAGACCAACAGATCAGTGCAGCAATTTTAGGAATAATTTCAAACACAATGTACCTAACCTAATGTTACACTAATGTTACACTAACCCTCCCCACCCTCCCAAATATCCTTGGTCAAAATAATAAACAGACCAACCAGTAACCATAAAGTGCCATTTCTACCATCTAAAATGGTAACAACAAAAAAAACGCGGTCTCTTCCGGTGCGTCCATATTTGAGCCTACAACACTCAAGTGGGGCTTTGTAGTCTGACGTCACTCAATGCACGTTGTGCGTCGCTATGATCGGTATGGCTGGAATTCGTCCACTGAGAAACATTCCGTGGTGTTTGGAGTGCAAAAATAAAATGTATTAATTAGTTTTAACGCATTCTTTTTTCTGTAATTAATTAATCGAAATTAACACGTTAAAGTCCCAGCCCTACATATAATATATATCTATATATACTGTGTATATATAGATATATATATATATATTTACATCTAACATATATAATATACTAACATCTAATTCATATAGTATTCACTTGTATTTTTATTGTATCTGTATTATTTGAGTAACTTATTGTAAAGGACATTGTCCCTACACAATATAGACTATGCTCGGCACACTGCTGGTCTATAGTGTGGGGAGAAGCACTCGCCATCTTAATGACAAAAGCCCAGCACAATAGGGCTTACTGCTCTGCAGGGGCACACACACTTCAGTCCCCCCTTCAACCTGTGTGTGTGTGTGTGTGTGTGTGTGTGTGTGTGTGTGTGTGTGTGTGTGTGTGTGTGTGTGTGTGTGTGTGTGTGGTGTGTGTGTGTGGTGTGTGTGTGTGTGTGTGTGTGTGTGTGTGTTCTCTTTAGTCCTACTGTGATGATCCAGATCTGGTGCTAGAGCTGAAAAACCTCATCGTCATCTTTGCAGACACTCTACAGGTTAGTCAAGGCAACAATTGTGTGCATTTTAATGTAAATATAGATGTATAAAATACAAATTTGATGCCCCTATTTGATGATTTCATGATTTGACAATGAAAATCTGGAGGACCAATGACCAAACAACTCATGTAAAATCATAACACATACAAGTTTATTCTAACATATCAAAGTAGCAAAATACAAAGTAATATTCAGTGCTGAAGGCTCCCCCGTTCAACAGGCCACCAAGAGCTGTTGTAGGATGAGCGCATCGAACAGAGTCCGGTACCCAGATTTATGGCAGAAAAGTGCAGGGTGTTACATAACAGGAGCCTGTGGACTGCACAGGCGTTAGCGCATATGAATCACGGCACGCAAATCACACGAGAAGCCCCTGTGCTGTGCTGAACATGTCTATATAAGGATATGGTGTGCAGTACAAAGAAACATACAGGCATGTAGAACCTTTAACTATAGGTATATGGTAATTTTACACTACAGGGGCAAGTGGGATGTATGATGTCTACAGTCTAGCCAGTGGACTGTACAAAATGGTAGGCTTATCTATCCATCTGACATCTGAGTGGATACTCCCACATGTGATGTCACTATGTCACAATTACATTTTTAGTCAAATGACAATTTTGAAACCGCTTGTAGTGTGTAATCACGCTTACACCTGATGGTAAAATAGGGCCCCTTTAAATCTTACCTATAGCGCATTTTAAGTGAATAAGGTATTAAATAATTATTGACGGTCCAATCAGGACTAAATTAATGGTTTTTGTTTTCTAGGGGTACGGTTTCCCTGTAAACCGTCTCTTTGACCTGCTGTTTGAAATCAGAGACCAGTACAATGAAACCTTGCTGAAGAAGTGGTCCCTGGTGTTCCGGTGAGTTGTGTGCGTATGTGTGTGTGGAGTCACTGCTATCTCAATCCCTGATTTGTGTGTAATATATTGCATTACTTTTGTGTTGATGTGGACATAAATACAATTATTCAAATGTGTCTGTCTACGATCTGTTGATAGTACATTGGTGTCCAAGTTGAACGCTCAATGTTCAATGTTCAATTGTGCACATGGATGTGGAGCATCCATATCAATGCTGATTTTGTACCTGTAGGGAGATCTTCGAGTTGGACAACTACAGTCCAATTCCAGTGGAGACGGAAGAAGAGTACAAGTTGGTCGTGGGCCGCTTTCCTTTTCATGATTCTGAGATAGAAAAGGTTGACACACACACAAACACACACTTTGTGTCCTTGACTTATGCAACCGCTTAAGATGGAAACTTTTTTTGATTTGACAATATAAAAATAATAGCTAAATGATTGGGGGGGGGGGGGGGGGCAGTGTGAATGCAACAACAACAGCAACTGTAAAATATTGGTATATTCCAATATGTTGTAAATGTTTACAAAAGAGAGGTTTCCTGTTATTATATTTTTGGGAAATG
This sequence comes from Coryphaenoides rupestris, assembly GCA_002895965.2. Taxonomy (NCBI): domain Eukaryota; kingdom Metazoa; phylum Chordata; class Actinopteri; order Gadiformes; family Macrouridae; genus Coryphaenoides; species Coryphaenoides rupestris. The sequence continues at coordinate 1,105,826 of PIJE02000021.1, forward strand.
GTTTGGATGGGTATTCCCGGGAATCCCGTTTCCCAGGATTAAACCCTAGTCGGGATGTTTCAGGCAGGTGGTCAATATTGTGAAACCACTATTAAATGTTGCCATCTCGGGGTCTGGGTTAAAGTTATAGCTTCTTCTAATAGGACTACAACCCCTGCCATAGACTAGCAAAGCTTTTCAATGAAGCCAAATCTGGCAAGACAACCTCTGCCTTCTGAGAGAAATAGAGAGGTCTGTGGGAAAGAGATACTTTTATGCTATCATTGATGACAGTTCGGAGACAGACACAGAATGTGTAGGAGTGAAGACACCCCAGGAGACTACTGAACACAAGGACACGGAATATGAACACATTTTGTCATTTTCCATCACTATGTATCCACTTTATCCATGTGCTTTCCATGAGCAGCCAAGCAACAGAAATATAAAGTACAACCTGGCAAATGTGTGTGTGTGTGTGTGTGTGTGTGTGTGTGTGTGTGTGTGTGTGTGTGTGTGTGTGTGTGTGTGTGTGTGTGTGTGTGTGTGTGTGTGTGTGTGTGTGTGTGTGTGTGTGTGTGTGTGTGTGTGTGTGAGAGCAGCAGGACTTTCCTAAGAAGCTGCCAATGTCTCAGTCTGTGCCTCAGATCTACACCCAGGTCAAGGAGTTCATCTATGCCAGCCTTAAATTCTCTGAATCACTGCATCGCAGGTAGGTCATGTGTGTACATGTGTGTGTCACGTGGATGCACATTAATGGAAACATAATGGACACACGTGCACACAAAAGAGTAAATGCACAACAATACGCGGGCATGCACTCCATTAAATGTACTTGTCCGCATGTCCAAAGATCTGTAGTTCCATGACTTTGCAAGATGGACGGCCGCATGCAAGAGGAAAATCCATTGGGAAAATCTGTCTCTGTATACTTATGCAAAGGCGAGCATACAGGCCTTGGCTTATACACTCCCACATATGATGCACGCATAGACACACATCACACGTGGTTACAACATTCTGTGGCCGCTCACTAACACAAGAAGCAGATGTTACACATCTGGGGATGTGATGAGCCAGCATGTTTACTTTCACAGTGATATGCAAAGGTGTGCAAGAGAGAATGTAGCATGGAGCACATCCAAATAGTAAGTGCCTCTCTCAGGAAATGGACTGTTTACTAGAACTTAACTCAATTCACTTCTCAATGGCCCTCAATAAGCAAGGGTTTTGAAACACTCTGAGTTGGCGACGCAAAGAGAGAACGTACGGTTGTACGAGTGATGTATAGGTTGTTGACTTGGCTTTATATTGATGAGTGGTGACAAGTGAGCTAAGCGTGTGACTTGATAAGGCTTCCACTAGTCTGTCTAGTTTGAGTGTGGTGGACACTACCTCCACAAGAGCCTTTAAACAGCTCTTTGCATCTATTTGGATGCACTCAATACACTCATTATACAACCCATTCAAAATGGGTTCCATAATCTAGATATTTACCTGGTGTATACAGGGCCTCTTCAGTAAATAAACCATTTTGTTTTGGAGGAGATGGTGTACCTGTAACGTAAGGCGCACAAAATGACATCGTCATTACTCCATCTGGTTTGAATGGGTGGGCCTGTGTAACTCTGGGAGTCTGATACAAGTTTTCATTGTTCTTCTGTTCAGCTCTACGGAAATCGATGACATGCTACGGAAGTCGACCAATCTGTTGCTGACAAGAACACTCAGTGGCTGTTTGCAAAACCTAATTAAGAAACCGCACATTGGACTAACTGAGGTAGGAACACCTACATGTCATTGTTTATTATAATATCGGTTTTACCCTTCTATCCTCTGACACAGGGGTGTCAAACTCAATTTCATCCAGGGCCGCATCAGCATTATTGTTGCCCTCAAATGGCCGGTTGTAACTGTAAGACTATAAAAATATATATATACTCTTTATCATATTACGTAATTGCCTCTGCTTTCGATTCTTATTGGTTTTAGTAATAACATAATTAAGAACTAGCTCTGAAAGCAGAAGTCTAGGAAAGATAATTGCAAGCAGACATTGAAGTGTACTATTGTAAAATTTGTATCAGGGCCAGACTGGGAACATCATTCAGGCTGGGAAATATAGTCCCAGTCAGGACACCTCAGTCCCAGGGGGATTATGAAATGATGACTTAATGTTCAAAATGTTAGTAATTGTTTCAAATATATATTGAGTAGAAGCAGAATAGTTCACAACTGCCGTCGTTAAACATGTATTCATATGTATGGGCTTTTCTACATGGATAAATAAAAAACAGTCGATACAAATGATCCATCGTCTAACCGTGTGAGGGCTAAAACACACAAGGTTGCGACTACCGTGCAGCTACCAATGCTTTGATCGTACACTCGTACATGATTGGATTGGATTGTCTTCACATGTTCATATCGGTGTTCATATCTTCCTTTCAGCTTGTCCAGATCATTATCAACACCACCCACCTGGAGCAAGCCTGCCGGTACCTGGAGGAGTTCATCACCAACATCACCAACGTGTCCCCAGAGACTGTGCACACCACCAGACTCTACGGCTTGTCCACCTTCAAGGTAGCATCACACACAAAACCTACACACTCTGCACATTGAGCACAATAACAACAATACTAATACACACCAGCTAACCACCAACAAAATTACTTCAATTGTTCTTACATAGGAGGATAATTGCACCATGGTTGTTTTTCTTTCAAGTAGGTCTGGGCAATATGTTGATATTATATCAATAACATTATATGATACTAGATATGATGTCTTTTACTGGTTTTAAAGGCTGCATTACAGTAAGTGATGTCATTTGAACTAACCAGACTGTTCTAGCTGTTTTATAATTTTGCACTAAATTCTTAATAAAATTAGAAAATGCGAGTACTTTTCATTTGTCAATTATTTCGTAGGCAAAATAAGCTTCACCATGTGGTTATAAAATAACCATTAGTATTTACTCATTTTATTAAGAACTTTAGTGCAAAATGATAAAACAGTCTGGTAAGTATGTGTATGCAAGTGTAATGCAGCCTTTCAAACCAGGAAAAGACCATGTGGTTATTTTATAACCACATGCAATTACCAGAAAACATTCTATATTGTGATATATAATGTTATTGAGATTTTCAATGACCTATATTGGGCTAGAATGATTTGGCCAAATCGCCAGCCCTACTTTCAAGTGTGTGCCTCAGTGTAAATGCGCTTATTTAAATAGTACTGTAACAATCAGGTTAAACTAGAATGGACCAAAGCAAACCTCGAGCAGGACTCTGAGATGTGTTGTTTCCTCCATGGTTCGTAGGATGCCCGCCATGCGGCCGAAGGGGAGATTTACACCAAGTTGAACCAGAAGATTGACGAGTTCATCCAGCTGGCCGACTACGAGTGGTGTATGGCCGAGTCGGACGGCCGTGCCTCCGGCTACCTCATGGACCTCATCAACTTTCTACGCTCCACCTTCCAGGTGTTCACACATCTGCCGGTAAGTTAACCATCCAGCTTATTATCATCTTCTTTCTTTATTGTCTATTGTTTATAGTTTTTGGTTTTTGGTGTGGGGGATGCTCCCAGGAATACTTTTTTTGTGGTATGTGGTGTAACATAATTATATTCTGTAAAACTGTCCTGTTGCATACAAGAATGATGATGAAACATTTATAAGACATATAGACTATTTCTAAAGGAGCAATATGTAAAATATTGTGTTTAAAATGGTGGCCAAACTCACACGTGTTGCAAAGTTGAGGACACTGAATGAACACAAGCGCAAGACATTATATTTTGAGACGAGCACGATTATTCTATTTGACAAGTGACAATTAGTCCTATAGTGTAAATTGATCAGTTAATGTGTTGTATACATTATTAGCAATTAGCAATTTGTAGCAATCTCTATGCCACAATGCCACACGTGGCTTTTCTTGACCGGAAGGGAGAGACGGTAGTCGGGCTGATGCGATGTGGCTTTTAATAATTCAAAATCAAAAAGATAGCCACACACAACTCACCCTATATATTATTTCCCTAATTATCACAAAGTGTGGGAACGTGTCAACCAAGTCGGGGCGTACCAATTGACCGTACATTTTTATCACTTGGTCCAGGGTGAAGCGTTGAGTATCGTTGTACATTTGCTCCAGGGGGAAATCCCCCATCGGGGGAAACACCAGAGTGGGTAAAACGCCCATAGGAGGCTCCGCCGGTTTCTCCCCCCCAAGCTGCGTTGGACGACCTCACATCACCGGCGAGCACAGCACACATTCCGCATATCCCTGACGGTCGTGACGGCGGTGTTCATGGCTGGCTATGTCTACGGTCACACAGATGTAAGCTAACGTTAGCTGAAGCTCAATGCATACCTGAAAACTTGCCAATCGGCATCCACTTTGTCTCCATCTTTCAAATGCATGTGTTTTAGCACTGCTCTGGTCATGTACTGTAGCTTTATCAAAAGAGGATGAAGCTTTTTAGGTCTGGAGGAATCTAGTACAGACATGGGCAAAATACAGCCCCAGGGCTGGAATCGGCCACCAATGTACTCTTTGTAAGTCGCTTTGGATAAAAGCATCTGCTAAATGTAAATGTAAATTGTAAATGACTGTGTGGCCAGGTTCAGCTCGAACACCATCGTCAAGTTTGCAGATGACACAGGTGGGCCTGATCTCCAGTAACGATGAGAAGGCCTACATAGAGAAGTTGCTAACCTGTCACTATGGTGCCAAGACAAAAGCCTCATGCTGAATGTCTCTAAAACTAAGGAGCTGATTGTGGACTTTAGGAGGACACAACAACATCAGAGGACTTACACCACTGGGGATTAATGGGACTGCTGTGGAGAGGGTGACCAGCTACAAGTACCTGGGAGTCCACATCACAGAGCATCTGACTTGGACTACACACATTGACACTCTGGTGAGGAAGGCGAAGCAGCGCCTCTACCAACTCCGGCAGCTGAGGAAATGCGAGTCTCCCGGAGGATCCTTCAGACCTTCTATGTTGATGTGGTGGAGAGCATCGTGACAGGAAGCATCGCTGCCTGGTTCGGCAACAGCTCCTCTCAAGACAGGAGGGCTCTGCAGAGAGTAGTGCGTTTGGCTGAACGCACCATTGGCACTACACTCCCCACCCTGCAGAACCTGTACTCCAGGAGGTGTTGAACCAGAGCCTGCAGGATCATGAAGGATCCTCACCACCCCAACAACAAACTGTTCCAACTGCTGCGGTCAGGCAAGCGCATCCGCAGTCACGCTGCTCGAACAGAGACTAAAACAGAGTTTCTTTCTGCAGGCCATCAGGACTGTGACCTCACCAGGGCACAGATGCACCAATGCTTATGACATACGACACATGCTTATAACTTATGACATACATACATACATCCATACATACATACAGTACATTCATGTAGACATACATGGTCTGTTCTCACCTTATTCTATATTTTTGCATTCTATATTTTTTTCATATTCTTTACTTTTTTTACTGTAAATATTCTGATTCTGATCTCTCCAATTCTAGTTATCTACAATATTCTTTTGCGCGTTCTGTAGAGCATGGCCACTTTTCATTTCACTGCATATCCTGTATGTGTATGTGACAAATAAAGTTCTTGAATCTTGAATCTACTGCTATTTAACTAGATAACAGGGGCCACTGTTTAAGATTGAAGGAGAACTGGAGCTGGTGTCCTCTCCCCTTTCATTCGACATTGAGAATGCGCCCCCAGATGCGCAACTTGAACTCATTGACATCCAGTGTGACCCTGCTCTCAAGCAGACGTTCACTACATTCACATTGTACAACTTCTACAGCTCACTGAAGGAAACACATTTTCTGAACAAGGACAGGCACACACAGAGGATGCTTGTTTTGTTTGGCTCCACATATGTGTGCAAACAAACGTTTTCTGTGATGAACTACAACAAGTCACGGTATAGATCACGGGTGGCTGATAAACATCTGTCCTCTGCGCTGCGTACCTCAGCATCAGACGCCAGACTTTGATACTCTTGCAAAGAGAGGTGACCATCTCAATTGTTCCCATTAGGCTAATTTACATTGGTAGGTGATCTTTTCATGGCACAGTGTCATTCATAAATATCTCTGTTATAATTAATTCTTATAGGTTAGTTAAAGTTACATGAGTAAATCAAAACAGAAAATTAATTAATGTATAAGACAATGTGTCTTTGTTCATAAATATTAGCCTGATCTTTTCTTCATTCATTGATGCAGGTCTGTACTGCAGACCTGCATCAAGTAAAAACTGTGTCACACAGATACACAAGTAATAACAGTGCAGAAAATTATTTGAGTAAAATGAATGTATATATTCATGAATATGTATTTGTTCATATTAAGTGGCACATTACATGTTGATAATTGTAAAACAGTCTGCCTTGGGTCCATATTTCTGAAATAATGCTAAATGTTTCATGCAGTGGTGCATATCAGACAATTGGCAAGATGTAGGTAGGCTAATTTAAAAGACTGAATCGACATTGAAATGACTGCATTCAAGTGGATTGTTTTATGTAAGTAATCTTTTTTCATAGTAACAAGGTTGACACATACAGCTATAAAGAAGTCAACATTAAACAGAAAGTTCTTGTTTTTTGAAACAAGGACCCATTCCTTCTGGGCTGACAAATAGCCTATTCTAAAGCAATCTGTCATGTCTACCAAATTCGGGTTAACATAATTCAGCGCTATGTTTTTGGTTTTTTGTAAGGGACCATGTACAATGTGTTTCATATTTCAATTCAATTGTCCAATGTGTGGCCTTTTTCTTACTTTATTTAAGTCAGTATGGCCCTCTGGAATAAAATGTTGTCTACCCCTGATCTAGTACAAGCTCAGTCAATCCAGTTTGCTTGCTTGCTTGCCTCCATGGCTGCAGCATGCTGTGTATGTGTGCCAATTTGTTTTATATCTGGCTATCCGGGGTACTGGGAGAATAGTGAATCACACAGGCCAAAACAAAAACTGATGTTTGAGCCCAGAATAGAGATTTGAAAGGAGAACATACTGGCTGTAGCATTGTTGCAGAGATGCCTTGATCTCTGATGACATGTCACGATCATTTTATGATTTAGTACAGTACGTTTGTTACATATAGCTCCTCTACATCTGCTCCACTTGTTTCCACCAAAAGTACTCTGAATTTTTTGTCCCAGGAACTTCCACGATCGAAAGACCTGTGAACATTTAGCAAATTTGTATGCTGATGTTTGAAAAAGTGATGTCTGTTTTTACATGCAACTAACATCTCCAAAACATGGATGTATTAAAGAACACTCCAAATGCACACCTAGACACACCCACTTGTCATAATCGCCTTCATCTGCAAACTGCCATTCGCTACACTATTTTGCACTTGGAAACAGTATTTTTCACCGGTATGATTCTTATTGGGAAATGCACCACATTATAGAGCTTTTGGCTATATAAATGGAATTACTGTACAGTTGCTGCTCATAACAAAACCGAAATTACTCTGTTTCTTCGGTTGATACAATACGTATCTCTATAGATTTTTTATGGTCATATTGTATTCCTATTCAAATTAAGTGTTTCATATTTTTGTCATTTCATGTCGACTATGTTTAAGGGAGATCATAATGTGCTTTTAAGGGTAAATAATAATATAGAAATGAACCCCAAAACAAACTGGCACAGAAGTTCTATACAAAGCCATATCAACCATATCAAATCAAAATGTACATATCTATACCAAATTTGTCATAAAAAATTAGGATTGGAAAGAAAGGAGCATGCTTTGACCTAACCAATACCCTTGACCCTGGTCCCAAACAATGAAAAACTGCATGCCTGCTGTAATGTTTCCAACTGCTCCTATCCCACTTTCCTCCTGTTTTTATGCTTTGCTAAAGACTAACCAAACAATACAATCAAACCTTCAGGTATTCCAACCACTTGATCTGATTAGCTCAAAGTCCTGATATCATTTGGCACCAATTTGAACTAATCATGAATAGCAATTGAAATAACATGTTTAGTAACATCTCCACGGTTTAATGTTGTTTGCTTATTATTTTAAAATATATCAAAATAATTTTGTACTTCTATTAGTAGAAAATTATGCTTTTCTTGATTTCTATTCAGATTTTCCAATTTGATTTACTAAAAAAGTATTAATTCTTCCCAATGCATGACAGATCTTTGAATATCTAAGTCCTCTTGTCTATTTATTTCCATTCTTTTTTCTTCTTCTCCTCCCACCCTCCCTTTCCCCTCCTTCAATCTTGTGTTGTGTTTGTATTGGTTGGTTTGGGGCGTGTCCCTGTCCAGAGTAACAACAATGACCATGCGTCTATGTCGGTGAGTACAACGCCTGGTCGCTAACGCTACGCTGCTACTGCCGTCACAGACTGAGGGAGACTGGAAGTGCATGCTTGTGTACTGCTCTCCTCATCTAGGCTAATCATCATGAATTTATATTTCGTTTCACTTCATAATTCAGTCTGAAAGTTTTTTCCATCTCAGAGACCCTTATCAAATATGGGGCGCAGTTGTGTCCCCCTAAACCAATCACGAAGCGGATACCAATTCCGCAAGTGACGTTGCACCCCCTTTGGTTTTTTTTGTCTTATTTCTGGAAGATTTTACAAAACGACTTCAATAACAGAATTCTTACACTTGAAAATACCTTAAAGGCACAATCCGTACATTTCACTCCAGGAGTCGCCATGTTATTTTTGGTCACTCGCTTTGCTAACAGATTTTGTAAGTAATTTAATTTCATGTGCCGCCAACAAGACACTTCATATTTTTATGAACAGGGCCTGCCAACATGAAACAAGGGTCAACGTGGCCGTAGTGTGCAGTTATTAGGCGATCTGTGCATAACTGCATGTTCACAGCAATGTTAGGACCAAATGGCCAATAAAGATGCCATGGCATTGCATGGAGTTTCCACACACTTCAGTTAAGGCACATCACGGCGACTACAATTTATGCTTTACATATATACGCCGGGATTAATGGGGTTGGCTAATATACTAAGCTAATAAAAAATAAGAGGGTGTTCTCTTTATTTTCATTCCATTTAACTTATGTTAGTTAAAATTCTCAAATGAGTCAATATGCAATAGTGGAGCAAAGGAAGTTTGGCGCACCATTGTATTTTCATTTGGACTTTCCATTTTTGGAGGCGACTGCTAATATTGCTTATGTTGTGCTCATATTATGTATTACTGAGGAGTGTTAAATTAGATTTAATTCTAGACACAGTCTTTCTAAACTTGCAATGCCATTGCAACTTTATATGCTTAGTTGGGGATTCTTAGTTTTTCTCAGTTTAGTCAACAGTATGGATTGCATTCATTTGTCAAAATGAAATGTAGGTGGATTTGTTTTTCATTACTTACTTTTGGCTGCAGAGCTGTACGTGCCCAGGAATGTGTGAGACTTGACTAGGTAATGCAGTCCTCTGAAGGCACCAAGGAGTGAGTTTAAGACTTGTTGAGGCCTCTCCTTCTTTGTTTCTGTGATTGGGATTTCTGTGATTGGGATTTGAAATAGTTACTTGCCATTTTATCTGTATTTATATTTTATGGTTCCTTCTGACACTTTTTAATTATCGTGCCTCCTGTTATTTCTAACATTAGCACTTATATTTACTTGACTGGTGAACATGGCACAATTGCAAATACTAAAATCTAAGGCATGTTTTGTGTGTCTAACATTATAAGAAAATCTACATGTTAACATGTTTTTTTAATGGGTTCTTTAGACGCTAACTTTAAGGCGACATGGACCTAGGTTAATAGCAAATAGCAAAGATTTCTTTTCAGCAAGCCTCGCTTTTTGACAGTGGACAGGGAGAGTAGGGAGAGGGAGGATTCAATATTTAGACTAGCTATCTTAACATAAACAATCTGGCATATTGTACCTTGTGCCAGGAGGATTTTTTATTTAATTTATTTCTGATAGGATTATTTGTGTGTTGAAAGAAATACGAAGAATTGATCCACAGTAATTTGAGTGATTTACATAATGGTTTTGATTAACTGTTTACTTACAACTTTTGAACAATGGCCATTTTGCATCTGGCCCTCCATGCATGCCTTATATTGAGATATATATATTTTTAAACAAACACCTACTTTTCTTCTGATACTTTTGGAACACATTTATTGCCTTCATTTTGAAGCCAATAAATTCCCCCCCACACACACATACTAGGGCTTGCACAGAGAAGTTGACTAATCGACGCGTCAACGTCAATACCACAAGTCGACGCCTACCGGGAGACGTCGACGTGTCGTTGACCACGTGATTTCACACTTTAAGAATATAAAACAAAAAAGAAATGACATCTTTTTTTACACTTTAAGATATTTGGCGGGACTTGGCGCAAATGCGGTGGCCGGTGGGGGGAAATTAAGCAATTTCGAGCGGCTGTTTGCGCAGAGGATACCCGTGCTTTTATTTTTTTGGACAGCCCATTCTGTCTGTGTTTTTTGCGTGCGTGTGTATGTGATGACATCATCAACGACGTGTCAACGTTACGTCGACTTTATTGATAGAAAAGTCGACTTGAAAAAATCAGAAGTCGTGCAACCCCTAACACACACACACACACACACACACTTTAAACTTTAAAAATAATAATGATTTATTTTTGTTAGAAAAAGGTAACCATGTCATGCTTGAATTTTTGCATGTTTGTGTCTCAATGTCAATGATGGCCTTCTGTCTCTGTGTTTCTTTTGCAAGTCAAACTTAAATGTAGTACTACTATAACTACATGCCAATTCACCATCAAATCATATTGAATGTACGCCTACTTGGAAGTGAGCTCCAATGTTGCAATGCAGCATGCACTTGATGGGATTGGCCTTTGGGTAAACCCAAGCCATAAAAGTCCCAAAGTGCGTATAATGTATGTAATGTATATGTTCTGTATAATGCCACAAGGAGTGCGTAGTCTGTAATGTAGAGGATCACTTCAAGTATTCTGCCATATCTGGCTTTGATTAGGATGCATCTGTAATGCCCCCCTCCATACAAGTACATTTTATCATGCATGCTGAAATACAAATCAGACTAACTTGTCTCTTCTGGTCGATCAAAGGTAATGTCATCTGATATATTGAAACTTGACTCCCAAAACGATAATTTCCAGTGCAATTCAATTCAGTAGATAAACTTCATAATCTGTGATGGTTGAATTGAAGAAATAGCTGATCTTCCTTCCCTCTTTTCTCCTCCCATTTTCAAATCCTCCCTCTCTCAATCCCTTGCCCCATGTCTCTTTTTAATCTCCCTACACATTGTCCTTCTTAATTTCTGTCCTATCCCCTTCTGCATTTCTATGTTCACTCCAGGGTAAAGTGGCCCAGACAGCCTGCATGTCTGCCTGTAAGCATCTGTCCACATCCCTGTTGCAGATGTTGATGGACACAGAACTCAAACAAATCAGCATGGGCGCCGTTCAGCAATTCAACTTGGATGTCATTCAGTGTGAATGTGAGTACTTGTTGTTGATGTGGCGTGATCTCCAGATCCATAGGCTTTGTCCTTCCCATACTCAAGTATGGGAAGGACTTCAACAAAATTGGGTAATTTACATTTGAATGCTTAAAATCAAAGGTGGCTACAAATGAAGAGCATAAAGAACATTAAGTAACTTCAAAGAAATTATTTTCCCGCTGAGATATATGTGAATTTGCATTTGCCTGACTTACCCAGATTCAGGCAAGGCTCTTAATTCCATCTCATCAGTGCGCATCCAGAGAGAGAGTTCGCCATGTTAGCATTTGCTTTCCGTTAGCCACTTCTATGGTACATTAGCCTAGCTCCAATTTTCAATGTGTTTGTGTCAAGATAGAAGAAGTTTAATTGTCACATACACATACTGGTTGTGCAGTCAAATGAAAAAGTGGCGATGCCCAGCAAAATGTGCAACAGAACAATACAAATATCACAAATTGAAGGGAAGGAATCTGAATATCCACACTATTTAAGACCTTTTCAGCAAAAATGGCAGCATTTCTTTTCTTTTTTTGAATGCGAAATACTGTATGATCAAATAAGCAAATAAACAGCAAGGCATAAAAACAATGAGGCAATATAATAACCAAAAATAAAAATGACAACAATTTAGAATAATGTGAGTGCATACCATGTATGTATGTATATTCAAGATTCAAGATTTCTTGATTGCCATATGTAACAACTACAATGGAACGCTTACTCCCCATTCATTCCTGCAGTATTCTTCTAAAAATAAATTCTAAAACATCCATCCATCCATTCTCTTCTGCTTATCCTGGGCCAGGTCGCGGTGGCAGCAGGGCCCTCCAGGCTTTCTTCTCCCCAGCAACACTCTCTAGCTCCTCCTGGGAGATCCCAAGGCGTTCCCAGGCCAGATAGGATATATAATCCCTCCAGTGGGTTCTGGGTCTGCCCTGGGGTCTCCTCCCAGTCGGGCGTGCCCGGAAAACCTCTAAGGGGAGGCACCCAGGAGGCATCCTAATCAGTTGCCCGAATCACCTCAGCTGACTCCTTTCAATGCGGAGGAGCAGCGGCTCTATTCCGAGCTCCCTCTGGATGTCTGAGCTCCTCGCCCTATCTCTAAGGCTGAGCCCAGCCACCTTGTGGTGGAAACTCATTTTGGCTGCTTGTATCCGCAATCTCGTTCTTTGGGTCACTACGCAAGGGTTGGAACGTAGATGGACCGGTAAATCGAGAGCTTCGCCTTCCGGCTCAGCTCCCTCTTCATCACAACGGACCGGTACATCACCCGCATTACTGCAGACGCCACACTAATCCGTCTGTCCATCTCCCGCTCCATTTTGCCCTCACTCGTGAACATGACCCCTATTTACTTGAACTCCTTCACTTGAGGCAGCAACTCACTCCCAAACCAGAGGGAGCATTCCGCTGTTTTCCGGTCAGAGAACCATGGCCTCAGACTTGGAGGTGCTGACTCTCATCCCAACCGCTTCACACTTGGCTGCAAACCGCCCCAGTGCATGCTGGAGGTCAGGGTCTGATGTAGCCAACAGAACCACATCGTCTTCAAAGAGTAGGGATGCAATTCTGAGGTCCCCAAACCGGACACTCTCCTCACCTCGACTATGCCTTAAGATTCTTTCCATGAAAATCACAAACAGAATCGGTGACATCGGTGAAGGGACAAGCTTGGCGGAGTCCAACACCACTGAGAACGTGCTTGACTTTGTGCCGAGAATACGGACACAGCTCTCACTTTGGTTGTACAAGGATCGAATGGCTCATACCAACCGCCTGTTTGAGCATGCCCAATGTGTTGTGGGTCCACGCTAGTTCGTCAGAGATCTGTAGTCCCAGGAAAGGGAAGCAGTTGACGATTTCCACTGGTGTCCCATCCAAGCTGACAGAGTGGGGCCCTCAGTGGTTCCTGAAGTCCACGATGAGCTCCTTGGTCTTCAGTACAAGGCTGCTGTCTTTGCACCGTTGGGTTAGCTGGGCTACCTCATCTCTGTACTGTGGTGTAATCTGCGAACTTGATGATCCAGTGACTACCGTGTATGACTGAACAGTCATGCGTGAACAGAGAGTACAGCCGCGGGCTGAGGCAGCAGCCTTGTAGCAATAGTATTAAGGACCAGAATGGATGAGGTGTTGCTACCAGTCGGCACCACTTCAGGCCTGCCTGACAAGAAGTCCATAATCCAGTTGCAGATGTGGGTGCCCAGGCCAAGGTTCCTCAGTTTCAGGATACACTTGGAGGGAACGATGTGATGAACGCAGAGCTGAACTCTATAAACAACAGTCTGACGTAGATGTCCCTCCTGTCTAGGTGTTCCAGGGCTGTGTGTAGTCTCAGGGAGATGGCATTGTCCACAGACCTGTTTGGTCTGTATGCGAACTGGAGTGGGTCTAAGGAGTCGGGAGTAATGCTGTTAATGTGTTTCATGACCAACTTCTCCAGGCCCTTCATGGCTATGGGTGTTAAAGCCACTGGACGATAGTCATTAATGTATCCAGTGATGTGATCTGCATACACATTCAGGTCTGTGGACTTGAATACACTCGGTCCACCACCACAGCCGCATCAGGATTTTGGGTGTGGTGCCGACATAGCACATCATGTAGGGCTCATAGTGCCATGTCGGTGTCCGCTTGTGGTGGGATGTAGATGGCTGTAATTTTGACCGTGCAGAACTCCCGGCGAAGATAGAATGGACAGCAAGAGAACGTCAGATGCCCCAGTTTCAGCGAGCAGGAACAAGAGTCTCCTTAGGGTTGCACCACTTTGTTGTTCATGAAGCAAACCCCTCCGCCCTTGGATTTACCTGACTCATCCATGCTGTCCGCACAGAAAACAGAGAAAGACTTGGTCGGGAAAATGACTTGATCCGGCACCAGTGGGGTCAGCCATATTTCCGTTAGACAAAACATGTTACAGTCCCTTTGGAATCGAAACCTCGCCCTAATCATATAACTTATTTTCCAGAGACTAGACATTACCCAGAAGGATACTGGGCAGAGGTGGACGATTGCTCTGGACTCTCAGCTTGTTCCGAACCCCACTCCGTTTCCCTCTGTGTTTCCGTCGCCAATGTTGTTTTTGTGGCTCCCTCGCAGGATCTCCACCGAAAAAAGTATCCCAGAAACTTTGTTGTAGACCAAAGTTAATGTCCAAAAGTGTATCTCGCTTGTATGTTGTAGAAGTGCCGATGCATTTGTGCAAGATGTTGAAAAAAAATACAAATACAAAAGAATCGTGGCGACGAGACACGGCCGCGCCATTCTTGATTAATATTTGTACTATTTACTTTTAATTACTAATAATATTATTAGTAGTAGTAGCGGTGGTCGGAGTAGTAGAAGTTGTAGTCGTATACATATGTATGTTGTCTTATATTGGTTGTTTTTCCCCTGCAGTGTTTGCTAGCTCTGAGCCAGTCCCTGGTTTCCAAGGAGATACTCTTCAACTGGCCTTTATCGACCTCAGACAGGTAATCAGCTTCCCCTCATCTCTATCAGCCATACTTTACAACATTTTGCAAGCTTTCAAGCCAGATAAATAACTCCACGATCTCTTCATCTGTCTCTTGTGCATGACGTAGCATGCATCCATTGACTGTATTACGCTTTGTTTGTTGTACACACATAATGAAAAGGTGTGAAAAGAAAAATGCCATCCTCATTTAAACCCATGGCACAATTGTGCCACCTTTTCACTGCAGCGTCAGCGGTGTAATAATAAAAACCCATCCACCGATTTGAATCACATTTCCAGAGAAAAGGTTTCTTGTTACATTCCAACATTACACCCATTTAAGCAACAAAGTTTACATCGAGATTCTCTCACCATCAGACTACATTGAGAGAGAAAGAAGCTTCCTTATGAGAGTGTGAGCCCCTTACCCACCTTCCATGTATTTGATTTTCAGTCTACACTGGTCCTGGCTCTCCTATGCTCACTCAATATCCCCACCCCCGCAGTCGCAGCTTTCACCTTTCACCTCTCCTTAACGTCTCGCTCCCTCTTGCCTCCAGGACCTCTCAGAAAGGATGGCTTGCAACTGCAATCTCTCCACTACACACTTTTCTCATTCCTTCTCTCCCTCTCTTTCTTAAGCGTCCGCACACACACACACATACACGTATGTGTGTGCTCTTTCAGTGGTAAATTGCTGCTGCGGTGGTATGTGAAGTGTTGATGGGGACTTATGAAGTTCTGTTGACCTGCTAAGCTGAGCCTGGGGTATGGTTCTATATCAACAGGTCCAGGTCACAGAGAGGTTATTTTACTCTGTTACACCTACAGCTCTGCACGCACATCATCTTGAAACTAATGTTGGGACCATAGTGGAAAAACAAGTAGTGCGGACAAGATGTCACACACAGTTATTTGGGTGTAGTGTGTTTGCTTGTTGTGTATGTGTCTCAACAAGACGGATAAGATGAAAGATAGAGCATTGTTACAGTCACACATGCACAACGATGGTTACACGCATTCTCTAATGGAGCAGCCTGAACATTTGACCGGTTAATCTCGGCCTTGGGTAACAGAAGAGGTCAGGAGGAATCAATAGGTTGAGGTGAGCCACAGTTCGCCCTAAATGTTGGCCACAAGTAGTATGCAGAGCTTCAGATCCTAAAGTTCACTGGGTTTACAAAAAATGTCACTTGGTTTTTGACACTACCCAAGGAACTTCTGTACCATTATGTAATGTTCCCCTTTTCAACATAGCACATAAACTCACTATTCCCGTGAAATAAGTTGTCCCTATCTAAACCCATAAACACACTATTCCCATGGACTTAGTTGTCCCTGTCTAAACCTATAAACTCACTATTCCCATGTAGAGTTAGTTGTCCCAATCTAAACACATAAACTCACTATTCCCATGTAGGTAGTTGTCTCTATCTAAACTCATGAACACACATTTCCCAAGTAGAGTTAGTTGTCCCTATCTAAACATATGAACTCACTGCTCACATCTGCTTCACTGAGAGCAGATATTGTGTGATGATCCGATACCACTTATGGTAAGACAATGCCCATTGGACAATGGAAGCCAAAGAGCGTGAGGCCGACCCACTCCCACAGAATATCTCCCATCCCCTTACTAATGGATGTCACCCACTTCATTTAAGATTCCTTTTCCTAAAGGATAACCTTTCATGATTTTACGATCGATAACGAATTTCAACGAATCTAGCCACATAAAAAAAAACCCTGCAGTTGTTGCCGATGCTCTCTCATGCCCCGCACATATGCAAAATCTTGCCCCAATGCCGTCATATAATTGTGCGAGTTCTCCATCAGACAGAACCAAACCAAATATATGAAATGTCTCTTAAACAAATTGTACGATGGGCTATAAAATAAAACTAAATACAATAAGTGTGTTTGTTGTTGTGTCAGACACACAACGCCAAACGCGCAACCTCCTCATTCATTATTATTTTTACAATATAGCATATGAAGCCATTTTTAGCCATTTCTAATATGTATGTGTTGTTGGCACAGTAACAGTTTCCTGCTTTCACTGACCAGGTATTTTCTCATGTGTTTTGGACTGTTTGCCTTTGTTTTACTGTCAACTACAGCAGCACTGACTTCTTCTTGTTGAATTTCCCCCCATCTCCAATGGCTTTTATCCAATCTGTCTCTCCTTTAACTCCTGACACTAGAATCCAACAGTAGTGAGTCTCCTTGGTGCCATTGTGATAACATGACTGTGTTTGCCCTGGAAGACTTCCCCCTGATTACATTCTAGGGGGTCTAGACTATTATCTTCTATGTTTGATCTCCTCTCCCACTATTAATGTATTGATGGAGGGGGATTGGGTCCAAAGTCTCCCTCTGGGCTCTTGGTTGCCTGGTGCCAGGTCTAAGAGAAACATTCTACATTCGAGGAAAATCTATCTTCATGTGATACAATGGTAAATGTTAGGGGTGTAACAAATAACCGATTTGAATCTGAAAATCGGTTTTGATTTAAAAGATGCGAGTGCATCGGTACACGGACCCCTGGATCGGTCTAAACGTAGCATGAACCGGCCGATGGCCCGATCACAAAGTTATGAATCGTTTTATGTTGTTGCTGTGCTGCTGAATCCTCCATCTGCTCAGTGTCTGCATCTCTCTCTCTCTCTCTCTCCTCTCTCTCTCTCTCTCTCTCTCTCTCTCTCTCTCTCTCTCTCTCTCTGTCTCTCTCTCTCTCTCTCTGTCTCTCTCTCTCTTTCTGTCTCTCTCTGTCTCTCTCTGTCTCTCTCTTTCTCTCTCTTTCTCTCTCTCTCTTTCTCTCTGTCTCTCTCTCTCTGTCTCTCTCTCTGTCTCTCTCTCTCTCTCTCTCTCTCTCTCTCTCTGTCTCTCTCTCTCTCTCTCACATATATATATTAAAATCTCGCGAGACTTGTCATAGTAACGTTAGATAGCGCTCTGTTTGCGAGGGAAAGACAAAAAATGTCCGATACGATTCCTCTCCAGAACTTTGGCTCTAATTTGTGCCAACAGTGAAATTGAATAGTTTGTTTTATTGTCAGAGGGGCTTTGTAAAGTTCTTAAAATGCAATATGTTACACTAATAAACATGACATGTTTCTGAATTCACATGTCAAAAGTGACAAAATACTTGTTCCCTGGTCTTTGATAAATCTATTTGAAGGTAAGCAATGCCACATTTATAGTATTGACTTATGTTAATTCATAATGTAAAATGATTGTCTACTTTAAACAAGGAACTTTATCAGATTGTATCATATCCCATCAAATCGTATTGAATCGTATCGAATCCTACTGAATCGAATTGAACCGAATCGTTCCATTTTAAAATGTATCGTCCCTGAATCATATCGTACCCCATGTATCTAGATACGTATCGGAGTCTCCTTACAGAGTAAAAGAACCACAATTAAAAAAACATGCGAAGATCGCCTCTGCTGTCCACATCCCTGACCAAGATGTGGACGTAAAACCTGGAGTTGTTGGTCCCCGGGCGCCGTCAAAATGGCTGCCCACATTTCCACGGGCCACCCTGCGCGTGTGTGTGTTTGGCGGCCACCACTTCCTGCTGTGTGTTGTGTGACCATTACATATGT
The DNA here is from genome assembly GCA_002895965.2 of Coryphaenoides rupestris. NCBI lineage: Eukaryota > Metazoa > Chordata > Actinopteri > Gadiformes > Macrouridae > Coryphaenoides > Coryphaenoides rupestris. Next base: position 1,124,402 of record PIJE02000021.1, read on the forward strand.
GGATTAATAAAGATCTTCTTCTTCTGGATTGTCTTTTTTGGAGAGACACCCCTAGTAAATGTGCTTCTTGACGTGTGTGTGTGTGTGTGTGTGTGTGTGTGTGTGTGTGTGTGTGTGGTGTGTGTGTGTGGTGTGTGTGTGTGTGTGTGTGTGTGTGTGTGTGTGTGTGTGTGTGTGTGTGTTAGCTTCTGGATCTATTTATGGTGTGGGACTGGTCGACCTACCTGGCGGACTATGGACAGCCCACCTCCAAATACCTGAGGGTAAACCCGGCAACTGCCTTGGCCCTGCTGGAGAAGTGAGTACATCTGCTCACTTCTGCACATTAACCATGATATATTCATATGCTTGCTGTATGTATATGTATTATTGGAAATCAATTGACAGTGCAAAACAAAAATTGTCCAGAAATCCCAAATCATAACATGGCAAACCTCACACATTGTAGTGTGTAAAACCTTTTTATAAACATTAAAGGTCCGTGGGTTGAGACAATAACAATAAGAAACTACGTCAGTTCTAGTCATAATTCAACCTTGTACACGTTTAAAAAAGCTATGAAATATACAGTATATATTTTTTAATTATCCGCGCTTACATGTCACTTCATTCCATTTTTCTGCGAAATCTGACCCGACTCAAATCTAAGAGAAATCAGCCCAAAAGCTGACGCAACAGAGAGAGTCAGGGAAGCTCTCATTTTTTTACTTCAACCACAACCTGCTCACAAGCTGGCAATTTAAGGCGATTTGTGCTGTAAGATCCTACATGTAGTCCTTGAATGGATTCATTATTCTTACATACAGGACCTTTAACACAAAGCAAAGGATCAAACACAAGCCCAATAAATTCTGTATCTCAGAAAACAGGCCAACCTTACAGTGCATTGCCACAGAAGGGACTTGCTTCGAAGTTGAAAGCAATGCAAAATTGAATGAATTATTGCCGTTACTTAACCACTGTCAACCGAGTTGACTCATGTCGTTTTAGCAGAACTGAACCATAGCAGGCTCACGAACATCACGGTCATTTACACCGTGAAGACGAGGATGATTGCAATACTTGGCAATAGAGACCATACAGTCGAAAAAGAAAGAATGTTTTAGGCTGTGGGTGATTTTATGTGTTTTTAAACTTGCCATGCTCGAGAACACGACGCCCGACTGACCAACGTGCACCGCATCTTGAATGCGATGCCTTCACTTGTTTCTGCTTGTGGGAGTTTACAATGTTGTCGATGTCGAAGTGCTTAAACCCAGTAATTGGAGTTCAACACAAGTCTGCCAGTACTCATGTCAAGCCCCCGTTGCCACACCAGCCATCCCATAAACCTTTTTTGCCCCACACATAGGGGCACAATTTATTAAAAATTGATAATTGTGCTTAGTATCGATTTAGAATTGGGGGATAAAATTTGATTATATGTCAATATATTTGAGCCCACATCTATTTGGGAAGTTGCACAAAAGGCACAATGCCCCTTTTATGATAGAAGAAGAAAGTATTGTCTACTACTTTGACTCTCCCTTACTTGTCTCCTGTCTCCTTCTCTGTCCTGCTAACGGCTGTCCCACAGAGTCTACAGGGGGTAGGGCTGGCTTACTGCTCCATAATAGTCAATACACCTGTCTCCATAAAATGTCATAATATTCACCACCTGAAAGCATAGACATGCTTTCAATACTGCTGGGACAATAAGACACTTACTGCATCATGTATATACGAGTTGATTAGACAGATACTGCATTATATATAGATACAGATACTATATCATGTGTATCGTCAATAAGACACATACTACATCATGTATATACTAGTCAATAGGGCACATGCTATCATGTCTATAATATATTAGTCAATAAGACATTATCATGTATATACTAGTCAATTAGACAGATGCTGCATCATGTATATACTCGTCAATAAACGGATACTACAACATGTATATACTAGTTAATAAGATATAGTACATCATGTATATACTCGTCAATAAACAGATGCTGCATCATGTATATACTCGTCAATAAACGGATACTACAACATGTATATACTAGTTAATAAGACGGATACTACATCATGTATATACTAGTTAATAAGATGGATAGTACATCATGTATATACTCGTCAATGAACAGATGCTGCATTATGTATATACTCGTCAATAAGACGGATACTACATCATGTATATACTAGTTAATAAGATAGATAGTACATCATGTATATACTCGTCAATGAACAGATGCTGCATCATGTATATACTCGTCAATAAGACGGATACTACATCATGTATATACTAGTTAATAAGATAGATAGAACATTTCATGTATCATACTCGTCAATGAACAGATGCATGCATCCTGTATATATCGTCAATAAGCGCGGTACTACTATGTATTACTAGTTAAATAAGATAGATAGTACATACTGTATATACTCAGTCAATGAAACAGATGCTGGCATATGTTACTACTCGTCAATAAGACAGATACTGCCATCATGTTATACGTATAGTAAAAGATGGATAGTACATCATGTATATACTCGTCACTAACACAGATGCTGCATCATGTATATACTTGTCAATTAGACATATACTACATCATGTATATACTAATAAATAAGACGGGTACTACATCATGTATATACTAATAAATAAGACGGGTACTACATCATGTATATACTCATCAATCAACCGATACTACATCATGTATATACTCATCAATAAACAGATACTACATCATGTGTATACTCATCAATAAACAGATACTACATCATGTATATACTTGTCAATTAGACAGGTACTACATCATGTATATACTCGTCAATAAACAGATACTACATCATGTGCAGTATATACTCATCAATAAAAAGGTCTCTCTCTCTCTCTCTCTCTCTCTCTATCTCTCTCTCTCTCTCTCTCTCTCTCTCTCTCCTCCTTGCAGGATGAAGGACACAGGTAAGAAGAACAACATCTTCTCACAGTTCAGGAAGAACGACCGGGATAAACAGAAGTGAATCGAGACCGGTAGTGGAAACAGCTCAGCGAGCCTTGTGACGGCATGTCACTGCACTCCTAGACCGAAAACACACACACACACACACACATGCGGTCACACATGCACACGCACACACACAAAGCATTCTCAAGAAAGCGTCAGTTATTGCAAACAAACACTTTTTTGTTATTTAACACATGGAAGCAAAAGTGAAAGGCCCTGTTCAGACCAGCCATTGGCTGGGATCCAGTGTCTGCTCACTGCTGGCATTGCATTGTGTCTCTTCAGTGACCGCTTGTGTGCTTGGCTTATAGCTCCTCAAAGTCTAAACATTTGGCTGTCATCCACTCTGACTTTCTCAAGCAAGTGGGATGTGCAGGACATCATGAATGGTGAATAAGTAGATGCAAACAGGTGGACTGTGTGTGTGTGTGTGTGTGTGTGTGTGTGTGTGTGTGTGTGTGTGTGTGTGTGTGTGTGTGTGTGTGTGTGTGTGTGTGTGTGTGTGACCACACAGCAAAACAGACTGCAGCTATGCTGTATTATTAATACATTTCCACCATGATCTAGCTTTGTGCAGAGGTCGGAACTATTGACATTTTAAAGTAGGGAGTTTCCCACACTCATCTGGGAACACCACATGTTTAGGACAAAGGCGCTTATGATCACGGAAGGAATGGAATATTGGTCACCAACTTGGTCTTGTGCTCATGTGTGTGTCTGAGCATTTCAAATTCACCTGAGACACATTTTAATGCCAAATGTAACCAGAGGCAAAGCTTTTCAGCTGCAGTATCAGCTGTTGTCGAGGACAAGCATCATGATAATAATGGAACTCTTTCGGCCAGTTAAATTATTCTATGTTTCCCGTTGGACATCTTTAAACTCCTCAATGGTCGGCATTGATGGCTACCTTGTGATTAAACAATGTTCCATCTAGCCAACACAGGCCCTACACACGTTGATTACACATATTTGATGTCACAGAGATGAGACATGTTCTTTACATACTATGGTAGCCTAGTCTTCCCTTCTAGGCCTCTGGGTATCAGCTCACATGTGGATTGACAGAGAAAAAAACAGATGTACACACACAACCAGGATTATCTAAAACCCTTGATATGATTGCACTCTGAGCAAAGACTGCACACAAACACATGATTCCTGGCATGACTGCATAACTCCAACTAAACAAGACTGAATGCGAAGTGTAAATGATATACACACATACAGAAATTGTATGCAACAATCTGTGAAATGAACAAAAAATATGTCAAATATTTGTAATGTATTTTTAATGACTAGGATGAGACTAAAACGTGTTGGGCTCATGTTGGTGAACGTGCTCATGGAGGCGATGTATAGCCAAGCAGGCCCCAGGCAAACTGTTTTCACCCTCAATTCTGCTACAATACATATTAAAAAAATAAGTTGCTTCCCAAATAGGAAGATAGAAAGTGGCCATTGTATTTCACCCGGGTGATACTCTGTAATGTTTCTGGATGCCCATCACAGAAGCAGCCGTGATACTCACTCCACGCTGTACTTGTGGTTATTGGTTGCTACAGCGTGTATTGCTGCGTATCGATGTACGTGTGCACAGTGGATGAATGATGACGTCGCAAAGACTGATGTTCATGTGGCAAGATGTGTACTCCCAAACTCTCTCTCTCTGATATATTCTGGTCATGTTGCTTTGTCTAGAAGTATTTTCACATTTTTATGAGTAGAGATTGGGACACTACAGGAGATTGCTGAGGCTTCCATGGCCACTTAGTGTCAATCAATCCCACATTGTTGTCGCTCTGGATGTTTTGAGGCTTAAATTAGCATTTTATTATTTTTATTTTATACCACATGATACACAACACTATTCACTATTACCTGATACAAAGCGATGTTTAATTTGTGGGTATATAAAATTGAGAACAGACGAGGTAAATCTGGAAGGAGAACCAACAGGTGGTCAAGGCTTGGCCTCTGTTAAGAATGCAGGTTAAATCTTTCTGGAAGTACAATGTACCATGCAATGAGAATGATTGAAACCAACAGTTGCTTGTGTGTCATGGCCGATTTTAATAACATAACGTAACATTCTCACAAAAAGGTTAATTCAATAAAAAATATGTTAAATATGCACAGAACAAAGTGGGTTGCTCAGGGAAATATGAATGTGAACATCAAGCAAGTACAGAAAACAACTGTGTATTTCAGGGCATGTTTGGTAGTATTTAAACAGATGAATGAACTGTTTTTTTGTCTTATATTAAAAATGTTTTCAAGCATTTCATAAACATGGATATTTTTCTGCATATGCATATTACCATTAGAACAGATTTCTAGTCTATTGGCCTGAAACTACATGCACAAAAGCAGACTACTCGGTTACATGCTAGCCAAGTAAACATCATACAGTTATATAAATACAAAACAATGATGAGGGGGGTAAAGGTATGAAATGGCTGACTACATGCACATTTACACTTCACTCATATCTAATGAGTGCTACCAAACCAAACTCCTTTATTTGTTCTTATAAGAAAGCTACCAAACTTGTGAAATTGTGACTGCTTTGACTGGATATATATATATATAATATATATAGGGGTTATTATATATTTTTTTTTAAACTAGGTACCTAGGTGTTCTTAATCTATTAATCCCAAATATTTTGTTCCCCTCAGGGTAATTGAAGCTTTACAGTCTTTTTCCAATACACAGCAATAATTAATTGGTTTTATTGACCAGCATGCTAGCAGGCTGTCATGCTAGTAGGCTGTAACTTACACTTGCACCTACAAATGATTCTCCATGGAAAACAACATGAAAAATAGTAAATGTTATGTTATTGTTTTTTTTATGTGTCTGTGCTTCAGCGGGCGTTTTGCACTGTTTTTATTTAATTTAAGTGTTTCCTTTCTTGACTTTTAAATAGCTTGTAATTGCCATTGTATATACTGCATAATTTGTATATTAATTGCAGTTGGAATTGAAATGGATAATATTCCTCTGAAATAAATATGTTGTATAAACGTTGTATTTTAATTGGGAGTTCATGCAACACAGTACAAAGTCAGGAGCAAGGAGACACATTTTGTAGTATGTGCGCTTGCTTGCATGGTTCAATGAAAGTGGAGCCCATTCAGTTCAGTAACAACAGTCTACAATACCACGGTCCTGAAGAATTCAACTTGACGTGTATAACAATTGTCATCCAAAATAAACATTTTATTGATTTGTTTTTTGTTGCTTTCTTTTTTTGATTAAATGTAAATAAAGATTGCTCTTTGACCTAAATGGTAGCAATAGTTCTAATTTCACACATTGTCAGAGCAGTATTTGTGTTGCAACTTCCATCGTGCAGTCAAGCTTTGATAACGTAAGCCTAATATTGCCAAATGTAACCAGAGGCAAGCCAATATAAACCAAGACACTAAGTCTTGGTTTATAAGTTGGCCATTCCAGTTGGCATTTTGAGATGCTAAATATTAGAAGTCATGCTTAGATGTCTCCCTCGTTAAAATGTGACCTGACGGTCCAAGAGGGGGGCGTTGACCTCGAGTTGAACCGTGACCCCCCTCCGCCCTATTAAGAGTTCTTGTCATGCATCATCTAAAAATGTTGATTATATCGACGAATACGCTGCTTGTGGTCCTAAAGATGACTCAATCGGTCATATTATAGGCGCTCCCAGTTGCGTGTCCTTTGAACAGCAAAACAGGGTTTTACACGCAATGTATTCATAATGCCGATTCATCACTTCCATTAGATGTGATCTGCAGAGGTTGTAAAACGCGCATGGTTTAGTGTTTGTTTATTTGTAACAGTGCAGTTATTATTATTATTGCGATTGCCAGAAACAGGTTTGACCTCCCATTCCTGTACACAACACTGGATAATGGATCGATGAGCGATGCGCATGATCCCGTTATCTCGCTGTCTCTGTTTGTTTGACGGGCGGTGAACTTGGCGGGACTGTGCGTGAGAGTTCACCGAGGAGTCAGGCTCAGCGTGCTGCGGGTCACACGCGGGTCAACGCGCGGGAAAGCGCGGGGGGGGACGAGCACAGACACACGCTCACTCGGACCATTCCCTGTTTTTGTTGTTGTTGACGTTAGCTTTCTTGGATTTAAACGCTGACGGGGCAGTCTCAGAAAAGTGTCCGCCAGCCCACCCTGTCCTCCATGACCTCGCATCTGCTCCGCGCCACACGATCGTAAAGTACATTTTGCGGGACGGACGCCGGCAGCAAAACACATGTGGTCGTTTGGAATCTGTGGCCCCGTGCGTTGTACCTGAACTACAGCGCGGCAGCTCCGTGTCTGGAGTGTTGCTCAACACCTACTGCCCGTGGTGTTTTGGAAAGCTTTTAGAGGAATATTGACAGACACGGGGCTGTAAACACCGCTCAATGATTCTCTACACTTGAACTTCCTTTCACCCCACCCACCGACTTGACACTCTTCTCTCACCTGAACACCGGAATTCTGTCTCACACTTTCACGCTGTTTCGATAAAGCACACTCGTAAGTAGGCCTACACCATGTGTTCGCCAGATGTACAACTGTAAACGTTGAAATGTGGCCCAACATGGCACACGTGATTAATCCACGCTTCATTGCACTGACGCTTAAAGCAAAACCTCTCACAGGCATTATCCGTCCGTCCGTCCGTCCGTCCGTCCAGCCATCTCGCCAGACAATAGCCTATTCTATGTTAAGCCTATTCTGTGACCCTGGTAATGATAACTTGACGTCAGACCACTCGGCCATTTGCATGGGTTAACACCGGCCAACAACACTGTTTGCTGGGGTGAAACTCAGGGCACCCTCCTCAGCACTGGGGTGCAACTGAAAGGGGCGTGTGGTGGGGGGGGGGGGGGTTAAGGGGGGCAACGACAGCGAGCAAGAGGATTGATAAATCCTTCCGTGTCGTGTTCTTGTAGCGAGGGAGGCTGACTGCTGACCGATTGGCCCGCCTTGTGTTGACGAGGCAGAGATACAGTACACACGTCCTGATGATGGCGTCGCGGGGAGGATGCTGTGCTTCGTTTGAGTGTTTTGGCCCGCGGACAACCCTGTCCCCTGCTTCCTCTATGTCGCTCTCCCTCTCTCTCTCAATTTCAATTCAATTTCAATTTAAAGAGCTTTATTGGCATGGGAAACGTACATTTACAGTGGTAAATAAAAAGTATACTTATAAAGAACTAAATATATACAGTACAAGTATAACAATACAAAAATAAGATACAATAAAAAGAAAAAATGTAAAAGAAAGAGAGAAAAAAATTACTTTATATATAAAATATATATATATATATAATAATAGTAGCCTAATAATAATAAAAAAAAAAATAATGATGATAATAATAAAGGGGGATTGACAGGTGATTGACAATCTTTATGGAGGTTGTATTCCGTTGGATGTCCTTTTCCTGTCGCAACAGCTCACAAATCTTGCTGCTGTGTTTGCACATTCCTGTACCTCGCCCAGCAGATATGGAAGCTTTTGGTTGTTTGTTACGTTTTAAAAATTATTTTCGGTGTTTGAAATCTGTGGGAATAATGTATCTCTAATGTCTTGGTATATGTGGCAGGTTGTTCACCTCATGTTGGGTGCAGTGGGTACAGAGTCTTTCTTCTCTTGGTAGCCAGGTCTGCCGGTGGTGGCCTCTCTCCATGGCGAGCAGTGCTCAGGTATTCTGCCATTGTGTATTGTCTGTTTAGGCCAAATAGCATTCTAATTTACTCTGTTTTTTGGTTGATTCTTTCCAGTGTGTGAGGTAGTTTTCTTTTTGTTCTCTTATATTATTTGGTTTTTCTTATAATTTGGTTTATTCGAATGGGATTTCTGTCTGGTGGCTCTGCTTGGTTTTGTGAATAGAGTCCCAGAACCAGCTGGCTGAGAGGGCATCGCTCTAGCGTCTCTCTGTGGATGAGGGATTTGTTATGGAGCGTGTCGGGGTCACTGTCTTTTAGGTGGTTATGAAATTTGAATGCCCTCTTTTTAATTTGTATTATTAGTGGGTATCGTCCTAATTCTGCTCTGCATGTATTGTTGGGTGTTTTCTATTGGAAATAGTGGACCTCAGATCTCGCAACCATAAAGGGAAATGGGTTCGATAACTGAGTAGTATTTTGAGCCATATTTTTATTGGGATGTCTAAGTTGATGTATCTTTTTATGGCATAAAAAGCCCTTCTTGCCTTGTCTCTCAGGTCGTTTACAGCTTTGTTGAAGTTACCTGTGTTGCTAATGTTTAGGCCAAGGTACGTATAATTCTTTGCATGCTCTAAGGGAGAATTTATATTTGTGTTGCTGGAGGTTGGGTCTTTTTTGGAAAAGTTTAATTTTTGTCTTGGTTAGGGCCAGGGCCCAGGTCTGGGAGAATTTGTGTAGTAGATCAAGGTGCTGTTGTAGTCCTTCTTTGGTTGGAGACAGCAGCACCAGATCATCTGCGAACAGGAGGTGTTTGACTTGTGTGTCTCCAAGGGAGATGCCAGGTGCCTCAGATTGTTCTACAGATTTTGCCAATTCATTGATGTATATGTTGAAGAGGGTTGGGCTCAAGCTGCATCCCTGTCTAACCCCCCGGTATTGGGGAAAGAAGTCTGTGTGTTGTTTACCAATCTTAACAGCGCATTTGTTGTTGGTGTACATTGACTTTATGATGTCATAGGTTTTCCCTCCAACACCGCTTTCCAATAGTTTGTACAACAGACCAAATAGAATCAAAAGCTTTTTTGAAGTCAACAAAACAAGAGAATAATCTACTTTTGTTTTTGTTTATTTGGTTGTCTATTAGGGTGCTGAGGGTGAAAATATGTTCTGTTGTGCGATATTTCGGTAGAAAGCCAATTTGGGATTTGTTTAGGACATTATTTTCAGTGACGAAATGTAGGAGTCTGCGGTTGATGATCATACAGAGGATTTTCCCAAGGTTGCTGTTAATGCAGATCCCGCGGTAAATGTTGGGGTCAAATTTGTCTCCACTTCTGTGGAGCGGTGTTATCAGACCTTGGTTCCAAATATTGGGGAAGATCCCCGAGCTAAGGACAACATTAAAGAGTTTTAGTACAGCCAATTGGAATTTGAGTTCTGTGAATTTTATAATTTCATTTCGGATCCCGTCGACACCACAGGCCTTCTTGGTTTCCAGTGATTTTATTTTGTCTTGTAGTTCCTTTAGTGTGATTGGTGAGTCTAGTGGGTTTTGATGGGCTTTTATGATTGACTCTAAACTTTGTAGTTTATCTAGTAAGTGTTTTTGCTGTGTATTATTTTCTATTGGGCCAAAGAGCTTGGAGAAGTGGTTGACCCACACGTCTCCATTTTGGATTGGTAGACCTTCATGATTTTGCTTGGTTAGACTGTTCCAGTTTTCCCAGAACTTGTTTGTTTTTATGAATTCCTCAATAGCATGTAGCTGGTTTTTAACATGTTGATCCCTTTTTTTCCTTACTGTATTTTTATATTGTTTTAATGTTTCACGATAGCGTAGACGTGTGTTCTGGTTTTCTGGGTCTCTATGGTTTTGGTTTGATAAGTTCCTTAATTTCTTTCAAAGGTTTTTACATTAATTATCGAACCATTTATCATTGCTCTTTTTATTAGCTTTACTATTTTTGGGTTTTAGGTTTGCTAGGGATGCTGAAAGGTCAAATATATAGTTGAGGTTTTCTACTGCCTTGTTTACATCTTCGTCATTGTACTGAAAGTTTTTTTCCAGGAAGTGATTGGACTTGTTGTTGCCTAATAGCGCTCTCTCTCTCTGCCCCCCCCCCCCCCCCCCCCCCCCCCCACACACACCTCTCTCTCCCTCGTGACCCACAGTTGAACCCTACTTCTACACGAGTAGATATCATTTTATATCAGACGGGTGAGCAGAAGGCGGGAGATAAGAGGATGGCAACAAACGGGTCTAAAGTCTTACGATCAGGCATCTACTATCATCTGCTATCAAGTGCGATCTGGAAGCGCAGAGGAACACTACTAAAGGCGAGTTTGCAAAGGTTTTAGACTCTTAAAGTTAGAACTTTGTATTTTGTAAGCAGTGGAAACACAAGGACATGCTCGTCTAATGGACTTAAAGTGAAGCTCAGTGAACTCCTCAGCCACCAGGAGGTCTGTGCTTCGTGGGGGGGCGTTGCTGTTACGTCGCCGTCGCAAAGCAGAGAGATGAAAATGTGCGCTTGAGACGCCGCGGGCATTACTACTACTGCTGTCCTCCAGCCAAGGTAATGAGTGTGTAAACTAGCCGAGTATCCCCAACAAAAGACCCTTGGGATGGGGTCCCATTGTCTGGGGAGACTCATCACCTCCTCACAGTGAAGCCCGCCGCGGACTGTCCGCGTCCACCACCGGGAGGTAGAGGGGATTAGAGATGGCGTCCCCGCTAACAAATGGTGCGCGGCCAGAGTCGGGGGGCGTGTCCAATTCACACCCACAATTAAAGATGAACTTTGTGTGAACTAATTTATCTCTCGGAGTGAGAAGGTAGCAGGCTGCCGCCGAGAGGCTCGGTGGGAGCCTATAAAAGTCGTGTATCGACACTCCTTCGCCTTCAGAAGCGAACACGCGTTCCCTGACCGCTTGCAGCAGCAGCTGGACGGAGAACTTCAACAACGAGACGGTGGTCGACACACACAGACAGACAGACAGACAGACCATGGCTCTAAGCACGCTGCTAGCCACCGTGTTGTGTACCATCGTGCTCCCGGTCTTGCTGTTTCTGGTGGCCGTGAAGCTGTGGGAGGTGTACCTGATCCGAGGGAGAGACCCGAGCTGCCCCAGGCCCCTGCCTCCTGGCTCCATGGGGTTGCCCTTCATCGGGGAGACCCTGCAGCTGCTGCTACAGGTAAACATGGACACATGGGTGGTCGTGGCGTGGTGCGTGTTCCACTGTATTGCGTCACTTTAGCCGTATTGGTCTTGAGATGTATCTACGCTTATGAACATCAGTCTCCAATGCACAATACATTGATTGGAATAGCAATTGGAACACCCAGCCATGTGTCTTCATCTCTGCGTTTAACTTGGTAGAGAAGAAAGTTCCTGCGGATGAAGCGACAGAAGTACGGCTACATCTACCGCACGCACCTCTTCGGTAACCCCACGGTGCGGGTGACCGGAGCGGACAACGTGCGGCAGATCCTGCTGGGGGAGAACCGGCTGGTGTCGGTGCAGTGGCCCGCCTCGGTCCGCACCATCCTGGGCTCCGACACGCTGTCCAACCTGCACGGCGCGCTGCACAAGTCCAAGAAAAAGGTAGGAGCTGTGCGTCTGCTCTACCTGTGAGCCTGGACTCACCGGTCTTTCCGGGATTTTTACTATTTAACTTAAGTCCATATTTTAGACGATGGCCAATCGTGGCATATAATCGGCTGCACTGGGAAATTAATTGGGCCCTGGACATATGTTCCTGGACCGGCGTCTTACATATGTAAATTATGACTATTCAGTATTTATTGCAACCATTTCTGAACACAAAAGCACTCCAGATATTGTCATCGTTACTTCTTCTACTTCTACTATCTTTCAGAGAAAACTGCACAAATTCTTCCATTCTTCTTTACTGAAAACAAATGAAAGGTCCTACAATAAGGTATGTAGGCCACATAACATGGCCTACATACTGTATGAACATGGATACTGAGGTATTTTACATATTTTCAAACAAGCCAAATAAAATAAGCCGGTGGACCGTCAAAAAATGCTACACGGTTTTAAGCGTCTTTCCCGCCCTCTCTGTGTTCCTGTCATTCCTGATGCGCTGCACTGCTGCATGCTCCCAGACTCACCGGCCACCAGAAGAGCGTTGCTGGCCACTTGAGGAGGCTGCTGCCCAAACAGTGTGTCCATCTTTTTGCATGTGAAAAGCCTGCTTCCTTCCTAAAGGCCCCGCCTTTACTTTTTTGCCATTTTCTTGTCAGTGGCTTTCCTTGCCCATCTGACTGTTGTGCGCATTGACCAACTTGGTTGTAATTGGCCAGTTAGCCCATGCACACGCAGCGCATCATAAATGACTGGAACAGAGAGCGCCGGTAAAGACGCACACAGGGCCACTTAACATTACATCAGCATACTACCGCCCCGCTGTGCTGCGGCCCACCGAAATTTGTCCTGGTATGCCCGATGGTCAGTACTCCACTGCCTATAATACGAACAAAGCAACACGAAAAATTTTGATTGAGTAACAATTGCTTAAGCGATAATCTACTTTGACCGGAGACGTCACTATTATACAAATACGGTTGTTGGTTTGACAAGAAAACTAACGGAGTTCTATATACAATCCGATCTTTCTAGGCAATAATGCGGGCCTTCTCCCGGGATGCCCTGGAGCAGTACATCCCGGTGATCCAGGAGGAGGTGCGGGCGGCTGTGCAGGAGTGGCTGCAGAGGGACTCCTGCGTGCTAGTCTATCCAGAGATGAAGCGGCTTATGTTCCGCATCGCCATGCGGATCCTGCTGGGCTTCGACCCGGAGCAGATACGGACCGACGAACAGCAGCTGGTGGAGGCCTTTGAGGAGATGGTCAAGAATCTCTTCTCGCTGCCCATCGATGTGCCATTCAGTGGACTGTACCGGGTATGGAAATATATAATTTACTAGATTGTAATATGCTCAATTGTGCTTAAATGTTTCTGAACAATTGTGTTGGTATTTTACTTATCATATTTTGTATTATTTGCCATTTGGTAGGCCAAATAATTATATAAAATTCTGTTTTTAAAATTCTAGATGGCATTAGATAACATATTCTTGATAGCAGTCATATACATGATAGAAACAAATCCTAGCTTTTGTCTACAGTTTAGATCAAGGCAATCAGTGTGTCAAATGAAGACCTGGTGTAAATGTGTCTTTAGGTGGCTGGTGTATCTCTTGGTCATCTCAGAGGTGGATTTGATGTGTTGTATTTTTCCTTGGTGTCGTATATACAAATTTAACTTCTCCCCTTTGCACGTGGCAGGGCTTGAAGGCGAGGAACTTGATCCACTCCAAAATCGAGGAGAACATCAGGAAGAAGGTGGAGGACTCTGACGGGACGGGGTCTAAACACAGAGATGCGCTGCAGCAGCTCATAAACAGCAGCAAGAACAATGGCGAGGCCTTCAGCATGCAGGTAGGCCTCACCCCCGGGACACGCCCTCTCCGCTCACACACACTGACCCAGAATGAGCCGGTCCAATCACATTAGGATTTTATGACAGATATGACATGGATACACATATGCTGGTATTAATTTACATACATTGAAATGTATGAAGGTGAGGAACTGTATAGGCAAAAAAACATTTTTGCCTATACATGAAATTAAAGGAGGAAAAATACACTGCAATACTAATTCAAATGAAGTTTCAAAAGGCACATGGCTTACTTAGCAGAAGTAATCTGCTGATTTCATTCTTCTAAATAGTTAGTCACCCCTATGCTCCTTTGTGTAAAGTAGCCCTGAAGTTGTGGCTGGTAACGTATTGTTGTGTTCCGTCTCCTCCCAGGCCATCAAGGAGTCTGCCACTGAGCTTCTGTTTGGGGGCCACGAGACCACTGCCAGCACGGCCACCTCCCTGATCATGTTCCTGGGCCTCAACCCTGAGGCTTTAGACCGGCTGAGGCAGGAACTCCTGTGCAAGGTAAACAATGCTTGTCTGCTACCAAATGCCCCTCTATAAATGCAGTGGGTTTGTGTATGTGGTCTTGCGGCATGGTGGGTGTATCGGCTAACGTTGTGTCTTGGTGTGCAGGAGGAGCAGGGTGTGGACCTCCAGACCGTAACCATGGAGTCCCTGGAGCAGCTCAAGTACACAGGGTGTGTCATCAAGGAGACGCTCAGGCTCAATCCCCCCGTCCCTGGGGGGTTCCGCGTGGCCCTCAAGACCTTTGAACTCAATGTAAGTTCCAAGATGCTCAGCCGCCGCTGCTGTATTAATGTATACATAATTGTACATACATACATAGTTCTACATGCATAATAATGTATACATACATTCTTAAGAAGAGATGAGACTGGATGATAAAACGACAAAGAAAAATAACTAACAAATACATGACAAATAAATACATATAAAAAAAGAGTGCCAAATAGAAAGCTGGGATCTTTTAAAGAGGTGAAATAGATAACCGTGTGTGACCAGTCGTAGTTTGAAGTGATACTGTGACTTAAAGGTGCTGTATGTAAGAATAATGAATCCATTCACGGACTACATGTACGATTTTACAGCACAAATCACTTTAAATTGCTAGTTAATGAGCACGTTGTTGTTGAAGTTAAAACATGAGAGCTTCCCCGACTCTGTGTTGCGTAGTCGGATTTCGCGGGAAAACAGAACGAAGTGACATGTAAGCGTGGATAATTAAATAAAAAATATATATTCTATAGCTTTTTTAAATGTGTACTATGTGTATTATGATTAGCACTCAACCCACGGAGATCAGAATGCACTTGATTCTTACATATAGTACCTTTAAATATAATTAGCCTAGACTGTATGAAGGAATATGAACAATATAGAATTCCTTCTGCTCGCAGGGCTACCAGATTCCCAAAGGCTGGAATGTCATCTACAGCATCTGTGACACACACGACGTGGCTGAGAAGTTTCCCAACAAGGAGGAGTTCCAGCCTGAGCGCTTCATGTCCAAACTCTCTGGAGACGCCCCCTCCTCCTCCTCTCGCTTCCAGTACATTCCATTTGGAGGAGGCTCACGGATGTGTGTGGGGAAGGAGTTTGCTAAGGTGCTGCTGAAGATCTTCCTTGTGGAAGTGGTGACACAGTGCAACTGGACTCTTCTAAATGGACCGCCCACGATGAAGACAGGACCCACAGTCTATCCTGTAGACAATCTCCCCACCAAGTTCACCAACTATGTTCCCATCTAGAGTCCGACTAAACATGGCCGGCCTGGCTCTCTACTCTTAAAAACTGTAATGAGCCAGTGTCACTTTAATGGCCACTTTGTAAAATATGTTGCCATATTAAGAGATATAACAGTGGGAAAGAGTAGTCGAGTAGTCTTTCTAAAATTGTGAGCCACAAAGTCTGTAATTACACATTTATAAATACTGACTGCATTGCTGCTTGTTTTGGCCATATTGTACATATGAACAGTTGTAGAGTGTGTGTGTGTGTGTGTGTGTGTGTGTGTGTGTGTGTGTGTGTGTGTGTGTGTGTGTGTGTGTGTGTGTGTGTGTGTGTGTGTGTGTGTGTGTGTGTGTGTGTGTGTGTGTGTGAACAAAAGGCACTATACACTGACGTGGAACACTTTGACATGGGCTCAGAGTTGTATGTTGTATGTTGTTCTATTGCTTGGATGTACATTTGTATGTAGAAACTGTTTATATAGCATTTTTGTACCCCTCCAACTTATTTAAGTGAAATATGTTTTACTGTTTGGACCTTTTTATTTAATAAAAGTTTTGTTGCTGAGAAACCGTTCGTTTGTCTGTGAAACAAACTACAACAACAGCAATAAGTCGGCTGTTGCACTTGGCAGGCCAGCTACGCAGTGTGTAGAGTAATGAATGATTTAGATGTTATGAAGTAGGAAAACCACCTCAAATCAATCTTAAATCCTGCTCTTATGACTGAGGACAGATATCGTAACTGAAGTGAAGACCAAAATGAAACATCCCATCAGTTGTGGGTACCTCAGTTTATTCCATTGCCTCTGAACCTTGAATATATATTAGCAACCGTTTTCTGAAAACCATCAACTTCATTTTGGCTCTGGGGTGAATGTTGTTGCATTATCATAAGCCAGCAAGTACCGTATTTACATAAATATCTCTTGTCTTCAAATGTATGAATCAAATTGTTGCTATTGATGGTAATTAAAGTAAGCTTTGCTATCAAGGTCAATGTGGTTGAAAGCTGAGTTAACGTCTTGTCACAAATGTCAAGTAACTGGGATTGAAGATATTTATTACGTATGATTATTGTTATAAAATGAAAATGTGAGTGTGGAAATCACAATGTTTGACATTGGTAGATGCCAAACTATTTCCATATTCAGGAATGCTATTTGATATTGCTCCACTTAATGTGCTTCAACTACACTGCATACTAAGCGTCGTACATTCTGTCTGCTAAAATCAGTCCCAACGTGTTGTTAAGGCAGGAGTGGTTGTGCTGGCGACCGAGCCCTGCTCTGCTTCACAAGCTGTTTGTCTTCCTGGAGCCCTGCTGATTTAAGCCCTTCCGCCATTCTAGTCCAAGTTCCCAGGCTACTTGCTAATATGGCATTTGCAAAATGTTGAACTGATGCACTTATTGTAAGTCACTGTGTATAAGAGTGTCAGTGAAGTGGCCAGATTGTAATAGTAAATTGTTGCTGACACCTTTATGTACGGTCCTCCTATCCCAGCGGCTCCAGCCCTCGGACGATGTTCAGTGAACTTTTCTGAACTTTGCCTCCTCTCTTCGTTATAAAGAGCCTATACTTCCCTCCATTGTTGCCCATCGCCCCGGCTGGGACAAAACGCTGTGCCGCCAAGACCCATTTTTGTTGAGATTGGTGAACATTATAGTGAATTTACAACACAGCGCTGAAAAGGGGTCTGAAATCTGCATGCTTTCATTCCCATCCATGGGCCTGAACATGGTCCCTGAGTAAATCAATGTAATAGCTGGCAAAGTAGTATTGTTGCTACACTGTGCTTCTTGTTGCCTAGAACAGTGTTAAATGTTAGAGGTGGGGGAGACGAGAGGGTGGGAGGGGGGTGATGGCAGAGATAAGAGAGAAACTTGATTTGATTTGCTGTCCGACTCTATCAACTTGTTGACATTACCAACTTGTTTTTGGTCTTGTCTTTGGTCAATGTGGCTTACTAAAATGGTTCCCTAAAAATGTTAACCATAAACCATTGGCGTCTTCTGTTCTGGTGTGTAAATAAACTAGAAATGTAGTTTGACACATACAATCAGATTGGTTTAGATAAGTTGGATAGTTCTTGTATTTATCTACAGCATGGTGTGTCTGCAAAAGTAAACTGTGTCACCACCATCAAGTTAGAATGGAGCTCTCTCTTAGAGGCTTGGCCTACCTCCTACCGCTCCCTCATGCAGCCTCTAAATAGAAGCAGTGAGGAGCCCATCGCTCTGTCCTCAGTGTTGGCTGCGGTGCAGCAGGCGTGGCCTTCTGAAGCATGCCCAGAAATAGTTAATGAGGGTTACTCATTCACTTTCCTCACCCTGGCAGGCTGTTGATCGGGGTTACCAGGCCAGTGTAGACCTATTGTCTCTCTGTGACAGATCTCATCTATGTTTTATTATATAAGCACCTCATTTTTACCGTATACGCCTGATATGGCTTGCTATGTATATGGCATAATATGGTCTATATCCCAGGTCAAGGCCTGGGTAATGTCTTGTTCATTGCACAAATGGTCTGCAGAGACACAGGCAGTAATCCTATCAGATTGTAATCAGTGGGTTAAACTGCATCGTTTAGCAAACAGTCAGCCCAGATAGTGGACCACACTATCTAGCTGTTGACCGGATGGCTTGGGAAGTTGGAGGGAGGAGTATATGTTTGGCTGGCTGCCGGGGTCATCGACAGTGCTCAGGTTGATCGTTGGCGATTCAATGGCCGCATTAATTCCCGAAACTGAGTTCTGCAGGATAATGTCTTCTCTGACCTCCTCCTCTCTCTCTGGAGATTTACATTTACATTTAGGCCATTTGGCAGATGCTTTGATCCAAAACGACTTACAAAAAGTACATTTGTTGAAGATGACAGCAATATATATCGCTGTGGTACATAAAGATAAGAATAGAGCAGGTTTCAAGCATTCATAATTGCTAGGTTGCCTCCATAATAGCTGGGATGAGAGCAGAAGTGTCATTCTGTGTGCATTAGCAACATCTAAGAACATGCAAAATGCTAAACATGATATGCGAGGTGCGATGATATGGAGATGATATGCAAGGCTCCACAGCATCAGCTAACAGGGCCATTAGCAAGGATGCAGTTAGCGGCCCACTGTGACTGCTCTTCATTTGAAAGGAGCGCCTGCTGACAAGTTCAACAGGTCAGGCAGAGTTCAGCACAAAAGCACACGGCTCGCACTCAATTAGCGCATCTTTATCAGCGCATCACCTCTGACCACTCGGGGCTCCTTCAAATCGTTTGAGGTGGGGCTAATGAATGGTTGTCTATACAGTTTCTATATGCAAAGATCTTTTCTTTAGAAAACCGCAAACAATGTTCCACAATGATTGCTCTCGTTGCTAGAAAGCGTTCAAACCATGCAAACAGAGTTCTCTGTGAACACCAATGAACACTCATCATTTGGAGGAAATGAGAGCAAATCTACGAATATACAAGGATGAACTTAAATGAAGGTAGCATACTTCTCACTGTCTCGGTAGAACTTCAGCTCCAGCAGTATGTTATAGCAGAACGTCTGATCCAGCAGTTCTATTTACTTTTGGGGGGACAGCACATCGCCTGGGTCGGAAACTAGGTAGAATAAGAGGCGGAGTTACCAAGAGGCAGAGTTACGCATTGTTTCCTGTTTCGTAACAGAGATATTCTACCGAAGAAGGGGAAGGGAAAGGGGAGTTTAATAAGAGTATTTCCATAGTGGCCAGTCTAGACTGCATTCATATTTACGAGACGAATAGAACGAGTTTCATAATTGCCAAGTTGCCTGCATAAGTAGCTGGGCAGGCGTGCAATTCTAAGCATGCTACAACATCTGAGAATGAACAACAATGCTAAGTGCCATTAATAAGTGTTAAGACATATAAACACGCAGGTTAGTGCTGGGGGGGGGGTTATGTAGAGTCCAGGTGAACTCTGAACAGGTGAGTCTTGAGTCTCTTGTTAAGGAGGGGGGTTATGTAGAGTCCAGGTGAACTCCGAACAGGTGGTTCTTGAGTCTCTTGCAGAAGCTGGCGAGCGACTCGGCTGTCCAGTTTAAATATGAGCAGAAACAATTAGTAATTTTAAAAAGAGCAGAAACTCAACCACAATACATTATCTGATGGCTGAAATATAGTACACTGAAACAGCTGAATTTCATCATTTAAAACAATGAATGAATTTAAATTTTAATAATTTAAAACAACTAAATGGATTGGATTTATTTCTAACTCCTCCCCCTTCTGCGGGAAGGACAGTTGAAATATAAGACAATGAACACTGAGCAATATCATGTGCAATATTACCTTTCAACATCATGTGCATTTTTCTCAATATCACGTGCAATATTAATATTACTACCAAACATCACGTGCAATACTCTCAACATCATGTGCAATATTTCTTCCCAACATCATGTGCAATATATTCAATGTCATGTGCTATATTATTAATATCATGTTACCTCTCAATATTATCTTGCAATATTACCTCTCATCTCCTCTCATCATCATGTGCAATATTCTTAATGTCATGTGCAATACTTCTTCTCAATATTACCATGCTACATTACCTTTCATCATTATGTGCAATATTCTTAATATTCTTTATATCATGTGCAATACTTCCTCTAACCATTATTATTATTATGACCCTTTTATTACACTTTATTACCAACTTGTTTTGCTAACTGAATATCTTATCTTACCTATATTTCTATACTTCTCCTAGGCTTAGACTTACTGTATATTTGTAAATGTGTTATTTTATTTTTATTATTATACTGTTTATTTCTCTATTGTTTATTACTCTATTGCTATGCAACCTCTGGCACAAGATTAATTAATAAAGTTCTATCTTATCCTATCTTATCTTATCTTTATATAGCGCTTTTGTCCAAAGCAATATACAGTTGCCTCACATTTGCCCATTCATACACTGATGGCGGTGTCAACCATGCATAACAATCAACACGTCAGGAGCAGTTAGGGTTAGGTGGTGTCTTGCTCAGGGATACCTCGACCTTGTCAAATCATTGGTAATAAAATGACTTCCTACCAGTTCTGCCCAATAGCATTTAGTGTGCAATAAAGCACTTTCTTCTTTGGAATCAATGTGCATCAAAGTTTGGGGAAAGCATAACAGTGAATCGACATATACATGTACTTATATACTGTATACATTTACATTTACATTTACATTTAGGGCATTTGGCAGACGCTTTTATCCAAAGCGACTTACAAAGAGTACATTTGTATACATTTGTATACAAAATGTGTAATTGCACAGACCAAAGTGCTATATTTCTATTACGTTCTATACGTTAACAGATGTTTGAGTGAAGCCATAAGAGACCATTATGATCACCCATATTGTCCTGGCAAATTGATAATTCTGTTGAATGTGTATACACATAAATGCTGATGCAATAATTACTTAAAACGATTAAAAGCAAAGAATCAAAGAAAGCATAATTTACTTGAGTATTATAGTATATATAAGTACTATAGTAGCTATAGTATTGGCAAAAGGCAGAATCGCCATTCTGATTTTTAGTGAAGCTGGAAACATCTATTGAGTATCAATATGTTTAAATTATCTTTCATTTGCTGAAGTGTGGATCAGCCTTTTTTCTTTGCAATAGCAATGCTGGCAAATACATTGTCTTTTATTGCTGTCCTGTTTCTGCTGAGTCCAACAAGTAGCGGCACTTGAGGCCCAGCAGGGGCATACACACGGATCACAGTCCCCGCAGTTTAGTTTCCCGGCTGCTTGTTGTCCTGTCACATACCTCGCCAAGTTCAAAAGTTCAGCACAACCGTGAACTAGCTCTGCCACTTCTAAAAGACAGCCAAACAAATGAGATATTCTTCTAGATATAGTGTCAGGCAAAGGGAATTCCCAGTGTGAGAGGAAGTGATCTCTGTGGTGAGGTGACTTGGCACAAAGGTCATCTTAGCACACATGCATACAAACATGAACGGAAATGCATATAACATGGATCATATAATACATACAATAATATTTATACATATTTTTCTATGGAATACATGAATAAATCAGCATCCCAACCTATAACCACAAACCTAAAATCGACTGATGTCATCTTTAATATAAAATTATCCATACATATGTTTTACAGATTTTAAATGAGCAATAACATTAATAATCCTAATAATAAAAAAGTGTTAGAAAGCTGGGACAGATTATTAAAAAGTGTTGTGAGGGGGAGGTGTGTAGGACAAGATAGGAAACAGACTTGAGACCTGCTGGATGACCAACGGGCGCCTCCCTTTGGAGGTTTTCCAGGCACGTCCGACTGGGAGGAGACCCCGGGGCAGACCCAGAACCCGCTGGAGGGGATTATATATCTCACCTGGCCTGGGAACGCCTCGGCACCCCCCAGAAGGAACTAGAGAGTGTGGCTGGGGAGAAGGAAGTCTGGGGGGCCCTGCTTAGCCGGCTGCCACCGCGACCCGGCCCCGGATAAGCAGAAGAGAATGGATGGATGAGTCATTGAGGATGCTGTTGCCATCATGGAGTCTCAAGGTGACAAGCTCTCTGTCAGAGAACCAGGGGTTCTCAAACTATTTTGACAGAAGTACCACCTCTAAGATATTCTTTCAGCCAAGAACCAATTTCAAAAAATGTATTATGTGCACGTTATTTGGTGTAAACATGGAGATTAAATGGATAGTTAGAATACGTAGAACGTTTTTACCAAATTTTGTTACGTTTTATTAAGGTGGTATTCAGATTCAACAAACTGTATTATGGTGCCATTATTTTACACTTGTTCATAACATATATAAGAACAACAAAAAGTTCCCCTGAAATTCTTCAGCCAGGGTGTCACCCCATCATAGTGGTGGAGGTGGAGGCTGGGACAGCGGATTCCAGCCATGAGGGGGAGGAGAAGATGAGGTAGAGGGAGCCAAGAACCTTGACCACATTCACTTTGATACTAAGAATGACCGGGGTGTGCGGAATGGCTTGACTTGCAACAGATGGTTGCAAGCATCCAATACGATAACCATGAAATCAACTGATATAAAATGTCATGTAAAGGAAACTAAACGGAGAGATGGATCTGCACATTTCATCAGGATTTTGTCATTCGTATTTGACCTGAGACTTAAACATTTAAAAATAAGATAAATAAATAAAGAATTAGATATATGTGACTGACATCACAGTGCACATTTATTTTATTTTATTGTATTTCAATAATATTATATTGACATTTTTGGGTAATAATTTTGTAGTTTTGTAGTTTTCACAGTTGAACACATCTGTCGTATGGCTTGGACGTGTGTTATTGGAACTGTGCTGAGAACAAAAATCATGTGGCTACTTTATACATTGTAGTATTTAACAAAATAATGTATTAAATATAGCATGTATTTTATTTAAATACACATAAATATGTTCGTTTTACAAGTGGAAATATGTAATTTTTGTGATACATTTCGCGAGCATGTTTTTTTTGTTTTTTTGGAGCATTTAGCATGAGGAAGCCAGACACAAATGTAACCAAGAGCAATATAGCTTTATTTTTATTTTTTTTCAGTATTTTACAAAATGACCAAAAACATTTATGGTAGGCGTGCTCATGCCCACCACAAGTTAAATGCTCTTACGCAGAATTGCTACAAATCATTTTGACAATTTACACAATTATGAAAGGGTTGTTTTAGTGAAGCCAGGAGAGACGTAATTATGGGTTGATCACAAACACCAGTATTCTTCTTCAAAGTATTGAAGTCTTTTAACTCCTAACCCCAATCTCTCTCTTTGTTCTCTGGGTTCCACAGTCCAACAGTCCAAAAATAAAGAAAACCAGAACTGAAAAAAGTGCAAGAATTAACAAGAGAACAGCATGGAGAAGTGGGGAGGTGTGGGGGGGGCAAGGTAAGGGCAAGAGGGGACGAGAGGTGGGATGTCAGGGAGGGAGCTGGAGGGGTCAGCAAAGGTCATATCACTACACCCCCACCCCTATTCCTTTTTTTTTACAAGGATTCCCTACTTTCACAAGGCGAGGAGAAATCACACGACCGCAAGACGGTCAAAACAAAGAGGGAGACTTCAGGTCCCCTTAGCGACATTTACATGAAAATGGAACAACCCCTGCGTCATAAATGTTAATGAGACGCCAGGATGCTCTGATGTCTTCTGTCAAATGTACAACCATGCACACACACACACACACAGGCACACACGCACGCATGCACGCACGCACGCACACATGCACGCACGCACGCACACATACACATACACACACACGCACACACACACACACACATACATACACACATATGTATGTATGTGACTGCACATCCACTTCATACCACAGACGACACATCTCTTCTTTTAGTGGATGCACACACACACACACACACACACACACACACACACACACACACACACACACACACACACACACACACACACACACACACACACACACACACACACACACACACACACACACACACACACACACACACACACACACACACACACACACACACACACACCTCTGAGAGCAGTCGTCTCTCAGACACCAGAGGATGTAACGGCTCTGTGGGACATTTCAAAGGCTGTTGCTCCTTTGATGCTGGAGACAGGGAGAGCAGGTCTATTGTCACCAGCCAGCCCCAATAACTGTTAACATCCCCCTATAGGCCAGGAAGGCCTGCCCACCGACCCGGGAGAACACAGCAACAAGCACAACAAATAAAACACCTTTTAAAAACCAGTGTTTGACCCACAACCCACAACCCACAGCCTGACCCCACCAAGGACCTCACAAGTATCGGCTTGCAAGAGTAACACTCGTTTCACACGGGACCCCTCCATGCCCTGACCAGCCTGGCTCAACTTGTGTGTCCTTTATCACAAAAAGAAAATAGTGGAAATAGCGTAGCTTTAGTCTTGGTGAAGTCAGGCCTGAGTGGTGTATTGTGTCCAGGGGGCCATGGAGGAGGTACAGAGGAGGAGAAGCAGGAGGAGGAGGAAGAGACCAAGCAGAGCATACAGAGAGGACATTATTAACATAGGTTGGACAGATGAGAGCCACGGGTCGACGTGTTTTTCCTGATAACAACGCATACATGAATGTATATGTTTATGAATGCATATGTAGGCCTACTGTATATGTCTGTAAATGAATAATGTATAATGTTTATTGTGTGTATATATATATATATATATATATATTATATATATATATATATATAGACTGTATATGATGTATATGTTATGTAGCAATTGTAGACATCAACAATTGATTTTTAACTAATTTTTATTCCAAGTTGACAGATATCATCTAATTAATGATTAATGATCTACAACTCAATTTTCATTAGTCAAAATGTAAAATGTTGATATCAACAATTAAATTCTTACTAGTGGCAATGTTTATTTTAGATATCTGCAATTGTTCTTACATCACAGATATGATAAAGATTCTATTGTTCTAGATATCTAAAATTAAATTCTGACTAGTCAAAATTAAATTATTAATATGTTGGCTTGGAATCATAAGTAAGAATCTACTTAGAATCTAATCTTACTTAAATTGCATTTCAGCTACAGTATATGAAATACAATTGTAGCTTGTGAAAATAATTTGTAGTGGAATTATATTTAAGATGTCCACCATTTCCGTCAGAAATAAATTTTAGATATCACTTTTTTTTTTCAAATGGTTGTTGTCAGTATCTTTAATGAAGTACGTACATATCTAAAATAAATATGGTAATTTGGGCGACATACCCAAAATGGTTTGTTGATATGTTGGACATAGGAGAAATGTAATTGTTTAGTAGAATTAGTCGATGTTTAGTAGAGTAGATGATCGAGAATGACTGATATCTATAATTAAATTACATATACATTTATATACACACACACACACACACACACACACACACACACACACACCACACACACCACACACACACACACACACACACACACACACACACACACACACACACACACACACACACACATGTGTATGTATATGTTATATATACAGCTACAGGCAAAGAAAGTAAAGTAAAAGATTGTTTTGCTAGGACTCTTCTCATTCCTCATACAGATGCACAAACTGGTTAGCTGCTCATCCAAGTTCTGAGCAGACTTCACTCAAATGAACATAAGACTGTCATCTACAAAGAGAGATGGTTGATGACTTATTGGAGGAAAACGAACAAGAAACAAGATTGTATTTCACTTTAAAATGACTTGATTAGATCGGATGTTAAAAGGCTGTGCCATCTCTCCCGATAGATAACAGAGGCACCATGTTAATTGTGTTATTCTCTCCACTCTTTCCATCTTTGGTTCGCTCTTCCTCGTCTGACCGCCCGTCTTCTCCTTTGTTTTGCCTTGTTATCTTTTGATCAGCCCCCCGGGCCACCTTTCTGATCATCCTTCACCAGGAGGAGAGGTAGAGCTCTTCTCCTGGCTTGCATTAGATTCAAGCATGAGATTCAGCGGAACTGCCCCTACCTCCCTCCAAACATTAGTTAGACCCCATGCCCCAGCTTGAGTGTTCCGCTCTACAACTTTGGCTTGATGACTGGTATCACCTTCACTAAAAACAGGCAAACATCGCTCTGCCAAGTCCCAACTCTTCTCTGTTCTGGCACCACAGTGGTGGAATGAGCTCCCGGCTGACGTCAGGATGGCAGAGTCACTCACCAGCTTCCACAAGAGACTCAAGACCCACCTGTTCAAAATTCACCTGGACTCTGCATAACCGCCCCCTGCCTTCCCTCTCCTAACCCTAGCACTAACTTGCGTGTTTGTACATCTTGGCATTATTAATAATAGGACTTAGATGTTGGTAATGCACTCAGAATGGCACTTGTGCTCTTATCCCAGCTATTATGCAGGCAACCTAGCAATTATTAAACTCATTTTATTAACCTTGCAATTATGAATGCTTGAATCCTGTTCTATTCTTATCTAGCAATATATTTCTGTCTCTTTCTACAAATTTACTTATTATATTATTACTATTATTACTTATTATATTGTCACTGTGGATAAAAGCGTCTGCCAAAATGCCCTAAATGTAAATGTAAATGGAAGCTGTGGCGTAGCCGGGGATAAAAAGTTAAATATGAAAGAAATGGAAAAGATACCTTTTTTATATCAGGAATCTTGAGGTTCGTGTACTACCTATTAACATTTATGTCTTATTGAAGAATGTCTGACAAGACATAAGATAAGATAAGATAGAACTTTATTAATCCCGAAGGAAATTCTTGTGCCAGGTTGCATAGCAATACAGTACAATACAACAATAGTGAAATAGACAGAATAATACAAATAAACTAACAGATTTACAAATATACAATGTACAATGTCAATGTCAAAATATTAAAATATATAGGTACGGTACATACTGTTATCTCCACGCCACAACACTGGATTCAACTCATGTTCACACACAGTACAACCCCACGCATGCTAGATTGTGTGTAACAGAGGTGAGAGAGGGAGAAAGAGAATAAAGTTGTTAATTATTCTCTTGTTTCTTTGATAACACAAACTTCAACCACAGCTTGCTGATTTTTGAGGTCTGTGCAAATGAAAGACATGAATATAAACAAAAGCAGTAATGGCAGGGTTCAAGCTGACATGTGTTCATTCGTGATGACGCACATGGAGGATATAGCAGCCCAACCACCACACACACACACACACACACACACACACACACCTCCACGCCTTGGGGGCGGGGCTTCCAACAGGAAACAGAGAACAATAGAAGAACCTAGACGAGCTGACTCCTGGTTAATCACACCCACAGGTAGCACACACACACACACACACACACAAACACACACACACGCACACACACACACACACACACACACACACACACACACACACACACACACACACACACACACACACACACACACACACACACACACACACACAACTAAGGACAGCTAGCATACACAAACACACATGCATATTTAAACTCCCCTCTCAACACAGGATATACATATGGAAAGCCAAAGGGGCCATACATGCCTATGAAATGACATGTTGGTAAACATACAATTTAACACAGGTAGCACAGCCATAGTCCAATACCCAATATCCATCATCAGAATCAGAATAAGAATCAGAATCAGCTTTATTGGCTTTTGTAAAATTGGTGGATAACATTGAATCCATCCATCCATCTATCCAACCACCCATTCACCATCTCTGTCCATCCAGGGTGCAGAGCTGGCCATGTGCAGAGTGTGCGTGTGTGTGTGTGTGTGTGTGTGTGTGTGTGTGTGTGTGTGTGTGTGTGTGTGTGTGTGTGTGTGTGTGTGTGTGTGTGTGTGTGTGTGTGTGTGTGTGTGTGTGTGTGTGTGTGAGAGAGAGAGAGAGAGAGAGACAGAGAAGTGTTGTGGCTGTGTGATGAATCAGCCAATAGATCAGAGGTGTCAGCGCTATGCTGAACTATTGGCCCTTAATGACCAATAAATACAGTTTACTAAGACAGGCTGGACCAGGTCACCCCCTCCTCCTTCTGTGTGTGTGAGAGGGGGAGAGAGAGAGAGAGAGAGAGAGAGAGAGAGAGAGAGAGAGAGAGAGAGAGAGATAGGACGATATTATACAATCAAAATTAATTAAATGATAAAAGTAAGAAGTGATTATTATTTATAAACGGTGCAATGTGTAAGATTTGCCTGTTGACCTCGACCCCCACAAAATAGAGGATGGAAAAGGAACGAGGATGCTAAAAGAAATGCTAAAACTTATCTCAGTCTCTCTCTCTGTCTGTCTCTCTCAGTCTCTCTCTCTCTCTCTCTCTGTCTGTCTCTCTCAGTCTCTCTTTCTGTCTCTGTCTCTCTCGGTCTCTCTCTGTCTTCAAAAGGCGTTATTGAAATGGAAAATGTACATTTACACTCCTGGTGCTATCTGGTACCTGGTTCCTCCTACTTATTTAGTCGAGGTTCCAAGTTGAGGTTCCAAGCGAGCTCGGGTGGTACCAAAACTGACGTGCAAACTGATAGAGTTACTGTTGATTAATCAATTATTTTAGAAAAATGCATATTAATCACACGCTATGACGGAGGTACTGAATAGCCTTAACAGTCCTCTTAGTGGTACTAAACTACAGTCATAGAATAATTGTCGCTATCTGTTATATGTATTGATCTTTAATGTTGATAGTTGGCACTACAAGCCAATGTTTACTTACTGTGAAATTCATGGGTTTGAGGACTGAATCATTCGTCTTTTTCACCAGCACGATTGTTATTGGAAAAGGCTACATATTCACCTCGTAACTTTGTCAATAGTTGAGGTGATTTTGTTAGCTTGTCTCATGAAAAACAGCTATATAAATAGCAGTGTCTCTGTGATTCCCTGCTACACTGCGGGGGTGCTAAATCCACTAAAGGATTGTACTAAAGGAGCAGGTACCAAAGTGAGGTGAGCTGGTACGATGCAGTGGAGCAACACAAATATGAAATATAAAGTGTCGCTACACTCCTTTACCCTTTTCACACTTTCAGCCATCAGATGTGTGAATGGTGTCGGCACCAATAGCGGCTCGTGGCCATAAATACTAGTGGGGCAGGGCTTCAACTCCTGAATTGCTGACCACGGCCACTTTGATATCGTTATTTTAATTATATGAAATAATGCTTACAGTAATTAGTAGAATTACTATATTAGAGAATAGACAGTACATACCTATACATATACTGTTGCAGTGTGTGGTGTTATAAAGATGAAGCTAACAACGAGCTGGCAGTGTGTACTGTAGAAACATCTGCCATTTTCAAGTTTCAAGTATTTTATTGTCACTTCACAATTTACACGTGAGTATAAGCAGTGAGTGAAAAACTTTTTGTGCAAAATGCCCGACAGCCGACAGTAATTATAAAGGAATACAAAATAGAATATAACTACAAAATAGCCTGCACTGATATGAATTCTGCATTTTTCAGGTCCTGTATAATGTATCCCTGCATTATGTCCAGCATGCAATCAAGTAGCTCGTTCTGGATGGTTTTCGATGTACCTTTGAAAACCATTGCATTTTCTAGGTGCTCCTGCATTGCAGTGTCCAACGACGACACTAAATCCACAAGGCCACAGAAGACACCAGCATTATGGGATACAGCGGTCTCGTAGTGTCCTCTTAGGGCTAGTTCGAATGCTCCACAGAATGTTATGCAGTCTATGAGCTTTGACAGAGTGTGCCAGTTTTTCTCCACCTCCATATTGTGACTCATATGATAGCTCTCATCAAGCTGTGCTGCTGTGTTGGCTTGACCATGGCATGGCTAGTTTGATAGCACACTGTAAATGTCCTTTGCTTGAGTCATGTTTCTTTGCTCGCTCCGAAAAGTGCTTTAAATCACTCACACCAGTAGTTATCCATACATCCCCTTGTCCTCCTGACCCTGACCGGAACAGTAGGCACGGAAAACAGAAAACTGTATTCCTTTTTGAGCAGCCACATCGCCATGATTTATTCTGGTACCATGTTTGTTTAACAACGATAACATCTGGTGTTTCAGGGCCAAGCTGCTTAATAACTAACATTTCATCTGTTTTCTAGTCATTCAAATTGGGAATTAACCAGAAACTCTTCACTGTTCGACAATGCGTTCGCCATCTCTGCGATTCATGCGCCATGCATTCATGCGTCACTGTCACTGACTGCCAGTAGTCGTCTGAACATGTGGACTAATTCAAGACAATTGTAATGTTAGAGGCCAGGGCTGCAGAGTAGGGAATAGGGCAGTCTAAATCCTGCCCCAAATGAGCCTCTATTTGCACTCCTTGCAGTTCGCATCTTTGACCACAAGGAGATATAATAAATCTGCCAGCCGCAAAATAGGGCGGTGATGGATCCTGCCCCAAGCACTAAATTAAGATCGAATCATTAAATGAATGACGATTTTCACTTTCAAAGATCATAAATTGTTGACTAGCTTACAGAAACTAGGTGATATTTATTGCAATGTAATTTATGATGTGTTAACGTGGAAATATATGAGGAGGAACTATGATTTTGGGGAGATGATTTTTTAGGTGGGGCAGCACCCCACCTGCCCATATGAACAAGCCATGGCTGGCTGGCACTAACACTAAAGAGACAGAAGAAAGGGCATTCGCAGTGACAGGTCGTCAATAAGGGGGTGCTGGGGCGCCGGCCAAATTTGTGTGTATGTGAGTCAGTAAACCTTTTGCAAGCACGTGACCAAAAGCTGCTCTCTTTGGCTGCTTCTGATTTTTACCAAAGGGCGCTGTGAATTGCGTCCTAGATGTTCCCACTTTTATTGGCAGCGAATGGGTATTGCTTTTGTGTTCTGATGTGATTGGACAATTCTTGACGCGGCAGAGTACACCCCCTGGGGGCAAAGGATTTTGGGTCAATGGGTGTGAAATTTATGTGTCTGTTATGTCATGTTATTAGTGTTAGGCACGTGTCTTTAGTGTGTGTTGCTTGTGTGGGGGTGACTAAGACAAGACCATGACACAGACACAGTTATATTTGCCAACACATAATTTCCAAAAACAAGGCAATAATAACTTCACATACATTGTTCATGTTGTTGGATTGAACCAGGGCCGGCTCTAGGCATTTAGGTGCCCTAGGTGAGATTATGATTTGATAGCCCCCCCCGCAGAATTTTAGGGGCAGGATTACGGCTGCCGGTGCCACTGACCCCCACCACCGCATTACCCCACCAGTACTGCCTTATCACCACCCACACATTCTACAGTAAAACTATGGACAACAAACATGGCCATTTGTCGCCCTAGGCGACCGCCTAACTTGCCTATGCCCAAAACCGTCAGAGTGAAGGCTGTTCGGTGGTGTTGAAGAAATAAATAAATGGAGGTGTGATAACCTGGCTCTCCAAGAGTACAAGTTCCTTAGTTTTTGGTCCTCCTAAGAGTATATTTGAAGCCCATACACCTCAGACGATACATTGGTGGCAGCAGTATTTGGCAGCAGTGTGTCTTTGCTTTTGGATTAATTTTCTCTTTGGACAATTGCTGAACTTTCTTGTCAGCTCCACTGGCTATCTGTACATGTGCGTTTGCGTTGGAGCATCATGTTTGGACTGAGGTGTGACAGTATGGACGGTGACATGCAGTGGTGTACTGGCCATTGGGCATACAGGGACAAAGCCCGGTGTATCGCCGCATAGTGGGCCGGTGGACCATTCAAAAAATGCTATAATGCTGATATAAGGTTAAGTGGCCCTGTGTGCGTCTTTACCGGCCCTCTCTGTTCCTGTCATTCGTGATGCGCTGTGTGTGTACAGGCTCACTGGCCAATCACAACCAAGTTAATTCATGTGTGTTAACCTTCTATAATTATACACAAGTAGCGTGCAGCAGTCAGATGGGCAAGGAAAGCCACGGATAAGAAAATGTCAAAAAAGTAAAGGCGGGGCCGAAGCAGGCGTGAGAGGCACAGGCTTTCACATGTAAAAAGATGGACACACAGTTTGGGCACCAGCCTCCTCAAGTGGCCAGCAACGATATTCTCGTGGCCCGTGAGACTCAGACTAATGTTAGAGTCAGAATCAGCTTTATTGCCTTAGTTTTTACAAACAAGGAATGTGCTTTTGTGAAATTGGTGCATAACTTTGAAGATTAAACTGAGTTATAATATTGAAATAAAATAAAAAAAGATCTAAAAGAATATATAAAAAATAAGCAATAAAAAGGTGCAATTTAAAGAAAAGATGTGCGTTAATGTAACACAGTAGTGTCCATGGAGAGTGGGAGTCAGTGGGGTTAAACGTTAATATAACGTGTAGTCTAGTGTTCATAGGGGGTGGGAATCAGTGGGGGTCCCGGGTCTTGTTAATGAGGCCAGTTGCCGTGGGGAAGAAGCTGTTCTTGTGGCGTGAGGTTTTTGTCCTGATGGACCGCAACCACCTGCGGGAGGGGAGCGACTCAAAAAGTTTATGTCTGGGGTCGGAGGGGTCGACCACAATCTTACCTGCTCGCCACAGGGTCCTGGAGGCGTCCAGGTCAGATTGCAGCCAATCAACTTCCCAGCAGAGCTAATGACATGCTGCAGTCTGCCCTTGTCCTTGGCAGTGGCAACAGCATACCAGATGGTGAAGGAGAAGGTGAGGATGGACTCAATGATGGCGGTGTAGAAGTGCACCATCATTGTCTTTGGCAGGTTGAACTTCTTTAGCTGCTGCAGGAAGTTCATCCTCTGCTGGGGCTTTTTGGTGATGGAGCTGATGTTCAGCTCCCACTTGAGGTCCTGGGTGATGATGCTGCCCAGGAAATGAAAGGACTCCAAAGTGTCAACTGGGGAGTCACACAGGGTGATGGGGACGGGGGTGGGGTTGGGTTCTTCCAGTATTTTACTGCCGGAAGAACTACCTCTGTCTTGAGAGCATTGAGCTCCAAGTTGTTCTGACACCACCAGGTCACCAGATGTCAATCTCCCACATGTAGGCAGACTCATCCCCACCAGAGATGAGCCCAATGAGGGTGGTGTCATCCGAAAGCTTCAGGAGCTTGACAGACTTATGACTGGAGGTGCAGGCGTTGGCGTACAGGGAGAGGACTAGAGGGGAAAGGACGCAGCCTTAAGGGGAACCAGTGCTGATGGTCCAGGAGTCAGAGACATGTTTCCACAGCCTCACATGCTGCTGCTGTTGGACAGCAAGTCTGTGACCCACCTGCAGATGGAGCCAGGCACGCTCAGCTTGTCCTGCAGCAGAGCCAGGATAATTGTGTTGAAAGCAGAAATCAGCTGAAATCCAGAAACTGAATCCTGGCTAGAGGTTGAAGTGCAGGGCCATGTTGATGGCATCGTCTGTTGGCTTTGAGATGGGAAAGCACAAGGTGCTCAAATTACTTAATTACCACAGAGGTCACAGAGACTGGTCTGCAGTCATTAAGTCCTGTTTTTGGGGACAGGGATGATGGTGGAGGTTTTAAAGCAGGCTGGTACATGGCATGTCTCCAGTGAGGTGTTGAAGATGCCTGTGAACACCAGAGACAGCTGATTAGCACAGTGCCTCAGGGTGGAGGGAGAGACAGAGTCTGGTCCGGCTGCTTTGCCGGGGTTCTGTCTCTTGAACAGCCTGTTTACATCCCTCTCCTGTATGGAGGCAGCCATCCGTGGTGCTATGGATTAAACAGTTTGAGGCTGCGGTGCGTGCTCAGATGAGAGGGGTGAGAGGCGCAAGCTAGTGGCTACTTGGGTGAAGATTCTCACGACTAGACTTGACGGGGCAGCTTTCCTGCTATGGGACAGCTTTCCAGCAGATGTACAATGTGATTACCAACGTATGAAGGAGAAGTTAAAGGAGGAAACAATTCCTCCTATATTTCCAGATATGTGTGCCTGTGCAGCCCTGCCAAGTGAATGAGAGTTTGGAGGTTTACGCGGCTGACATTTCCAGGCTTGTGGCTGAAGCGTTTCCTGATTATGACAACCCTGAAATGAATGGGTAGAAGTTCAGTCATTTTCTTGCTGGCCTTGACCCTGCTTTCCAAGGTAAATGCCACGAACAGGTACAACTGATATAGAGGAGGCATTGATAATAGCCGGCCGTTGTGAGTGTGCCAGGATAGCTATGAGGATGAGCACGCCTGGTTCACCCTACTCTTCCCCACACCTTGCTGTTGCCACCAGCTACTTTTGTGGATGGTAATGCTAACGCGAGCTCATCCATGTCATTGAACGCCTCACTTTAAAGGATGACTTACAGACTGAGGTGAGGGACATGAGAGCACGTAGCCATGTGACTGAGAATGGCAGATGGAGCTCTCCCTTTCCCGGGGACCATCTGCATGCCCCAGGTGGGTGCAGAGAGCCACGGCGTGCAAGTTTGGCTGCAGGTTTACTGCCGGGGACTTCCAGATGGAGGACCGCATGAGGGGCCGTTCTCTACAGCGCAGAGTTGTGGACTGCTCCACCTTGGAGACATCGACCTTCCTCTCATGCAGGCCACAGACTTGCATGAAGTCTGTGGCCTGAAACAATGAATGAATGCATACCAAAATTGTCAGGGACTGAACCAGTGAACCCAGGAGCAGACAGGAGGCAGGAGACGAGAGCCGGTGATAACGTTTACTTGGACTGGAATGGATACAGGTCTGGAAACACAGGATAGCTACGAATGTACAAGTCAAACTAGCAGAGACACAATGGGGAAGCAGAGCTTAAATAGGGGAGGCTGGCATGATTGTGATGGGCAGCAGCTGTGCAGCGGTAGCAGGGCAGCAACCAGCGACACTCCCAACAACCTGCAACAGGGGACTGGAACCAACAGGCTTGATGCGGGACACGTGGAAGGAAGGACCAAATGGTAGGCGTTCCTCAGATCCAGCTTGGAGAAGATGGTAGCTCCCTGTAGTGACTCAAAGGCAGAGGAGATGAGGGGAAGGGGGTAGCGGTTCTTAACAGTGATGTTATTCAGCCCACGGAAATCTAAGCAGGGGCGTAGGCTCTTGTCCTTTTTTAAAAAAAAAAACCCCGGCGCCCACAGGCGAGGAAGAAGGGCGGATGAGGCCGGCAGCCAGGGACTCCTTGACATACCTCTCCATAGACCCCTTCTCCGGACCTGAGAGGGAGTAGAGCCACCCCCCCAGGAATAGTGGCCCCCGGCAGGAGGTCAATGGCACAGTCATATGGCCTATAGGGAGGGAGGGATGTGGCACACTGCTTGTTGAACACCTCTCTGAGGTCCTGATAAACTTGGGGAACACTAGACAGACGGATAATAATCCACAGGTGGTGGGGCCACAGAAGAGGGGATGGATGCAGATTTGAGGCAATGGGAATGACAGTAAGGGCTCCAACAACTGATAGACTCAACAGACCAGTCAATGAAGGGATTATGTTTCTTAAGCCACGAGTGAGCCAGAACTAGGGAAGCATGGGGAGAGTCAATCAGATGCAATTTTATCACCTCAACATGATTACCAGAAATGTGCAGTTTAACAGGAACGGTGGAGAGTGTTACCTTACTGATAAGGCTGCCGTCCAGAGCACAGGCCTCTAAGGGAATATCCAGCAGGGTGGTGGGGATGCCAAACTGATGTACCAAGGAGGAGTCTATGAAGCTCTCATCTGCCCCAAAGTCAACAAGGGCAGAGAGAGGCTCAGACTGACCCTCCCAACACAGAAGGGCCGGGAGCTGGGTGCGAGTGTTTCTTGGGCGGAGAGACGTAGTTTGGCTCACGAGTATCCTCTCTCCTACTGGTGAGCCCTGTCTTTTTAGTGGACAGGTAGAGAGAAAGTGGCCTGATTGGCCACAATAAAGACAGCACCTGTTGGCTAGCCGTCTACGCCGCTCCGCCGGGTTAAGTCTCGTTCTCCCCAACTGCATGGGTTCGGGATCGGCCAACTCGGCTGCCATCGTCTCCTCTCGTCTGGCGAGGGGAAACCCGGAAGACGGTGGTGGTGGAGGATGGAGACATGGCTGAGGAAGTGGTGCGCCGCCCCGGCGGAGTGCGAAGGAAACCCTCTCCACTCGGCGCTCTTGGAGACGACTGTCTATGCGAATGGAGAGGGCAATCAAGGCGTTCAGGTCGTCCGGGAGCTCCCGGGAAATGAGCTCGTCCTTAATGCGCTCTCCAAGTCGGAAAGCCCCGTGGAGTGCGACCTGGTCCCACTCACTCTCCGTTGCCAGAGTACGGAACTCGATAGCGTAATCCACGACACTGCGAGAGCCCTGGAATAGGTTAAACAGTCTGCCCGCCGCTTCCATCCCGCGAGCAGGGTGATCAAAAACTCTCTTCATTTCGGCAACAAACAGGGAGTAGGAGGAATAGATGGGCAATTGCTGCTCCCAGATGGGTGCAGCGCATGCCAGAGCCGTACCGGACAGCAGATTGACCTCGTAGGCGATGCGGGAACAGTCAGAGGGGAAGGAGGAGGGCTGAAGCTCGAAGCCGAGGGAGCACTGGGTGAGGAAGGACCGACAACCAGCGGTGTCTCCGAGGTAGCACTCAGGAGGTGGCAATCGTGGCTCACGGGGGGAAACGTGAGCTTGCGGAGGTTGAGCTGGAGCCATGGGCGCCTCCGTAGCCGGGCTTGGCGGTTGACGGACCTGGGCCGCCAGGCTGGCGAGGTTGGCGGAGAGCCACGGATGCCCCCCACAAGTCCTGGAGGATGCCTCATGTCTGCCGATGGCAGAGCCTTGGCTGGTGAGGGCTTGACGGATCTGGTCGGTGTCCGCTGGGTCCATGAATGGCTAGTTTGTACTGTCAGGGACTGAACCAGTGAACCCAGGAGCAGACAGGAGGCAGGAGACGAGAGCCGGTGAAAACGTTTACTTGGACTGGAATCGATACAGGTCTGGAAACACAGGATAGCTACGAACATACAAGACAAACTAGCAGAGACACAATGGGGAAGCAGAGCTTAAATAGGGGAGGCTGGCATGATTGTGATGGGCAGCAGCTGTCCAGCGGTAGCAGGACAGCAACCAGCGACACTCCCAACAACCTGCAACAGAGGGAGGCAGAGAGACACAAACACCATGGATAGAGACAGGACAACAGAGACACTAGGGAACAGGGGTGGAGGAGGATGCAGGCTGGGCAGGTGTGACAAAAATGTTGTACATCTCTATGTCTGTTGATGCTACTATTCCGCCTTTTAGCTAAATGATTGTTCCCATTCAGCTCCCCCCCCCGCGCGCCCTACACTCTACTGCCCCCCAGGACCACCCATCGACGCTATTTGGAGCCTGATGTGTGTGATAACACAGGCCAGGTGGTCGCATGTACAGTGGCGCCGGTGGAGAATGGGTGCACTGTGGCGCGGCTGCTCAACCCGACTGACTAACTGAAACTGGGTCCCAACTGGGGGTATTTTACCATGTTAAGAAATTTAACTTACTCACCCCTGCAGAGGTTTTTGGTTCTCAGCAGGTGGCTGCTTCTCTGCCGGATGTAGTGGACTGTCCGTTGAACAGAGGCCCTGGACGGGGTGGGGTGGGAAACCCCAGTCTGATCAAACACTGCATCCAAACAGGTGACCATTCTCAGATGAAGTGACGGGCATGTCAGGAAAAAAAATACTACATGGCGGTTCTGCGTGGATTACAGGGGTCTCAACTTGGTGACAATAAAAGATTGCCGTGGGTGCATGATGCACTGGATGCCCTGTTGGGGGCCACCTGGTTCAGCACTTTTTGTGACGGCAACTGGCAGGTGGAAGTGGCAAGGCCAAGGCCTGTATCAATTCAAATCTATGCCCATGGGCCACACCAGTGCACCAGCGACCTTCCAGATGGTCATGGAGCTGGTGTTAAGGGGCTTGCCATGGTACCTCTGCATGGTGTATCTTGACGATATACTGATCTACAGCAGATCATTTTAGGCCCAGCTCTCTGCTCTGGGGGAGGTCTTCTTCTGGATTGGAGCAGCTAGGCTGTGATTGAATGCCAGGTCAGCAATCACGTGGTCTTGCTTGGTCATGTAATCTCTGCTGTGTGGCTTTGTCCAGATCCCAGAAACACATAAAAGGTGAAAACCTGGCCCATCCCACAGTCCGCTACGGAGGTGCATGCCTTTCTAGGGCTCTGGTCTTATTACAGGAGATTTGTGAGGAGTTTTACCACCCCTTTCAATATCAATATCTCACGGGAAAAGATTCCCATTTCAATGGATAATGGCCATGAGGCGTGTTCTTGTGAGACAGCCGGTATGCATGAGCCACCCAGACTTCACCCAACGGTTCATGCTGTACACAGACATATCGCAAATCTTTCTCCTGTTCACTATTGTCATGGATCACCAGCCATTGTTGGGCCGTTGGTCCCTGGAGCTGGATCCATATGACAAGGTAAACATGCACAAGAGTGGGGCCCAGCAGACCAATGTGGATGGTCTTTCATGCAGGCCTGACCCCAATGCATTGGAAATGGTCTGTGACGTCCATGGTGCCACCCACACTCTCATGGACCCAATGCCCAAACCCAATGGACAATGGCCTTGGTGATGTGTGCGCCGTTGACACTCCTACCGCAACCCCTGCCATGGACCTAAGCTCCAACCCCAGGTATCCTCCTAATCTCCAGGCTCCTACGGACCAGGCCTTAATCTACAACCTGTTACACAATGGTTCCAATGTTGGGGAGCTTGGGCAGAAGGATGCAGACATTGGGCAAGTTCCGTCCTGGCTGGAAAATGGTCAGAGACTGCCGATGTGGAGGTTGAAAGGTGCTGTTTGGGGTCTGAGGAGACTATGGCATGAATTTCCCTGGTTAACCTTCATTGATGGACTATTATGCAGAGTTGTTTGGCTGTCTGATGCAGGGCAGTCTACTCAGATTGTTGTCCCTGCTGTCTCAGTCCCGGAAGTCCCCCCCTTTAATGGCTCACCTGGCCTATGAACGGGTCTTGGCGTGCAGAAGAAGTGTCACATCTAAAGGCAACCGGACACTCTCCCCACCTCGGCTCTGCCTTGAGATTCTGTACGTGAAGATCACGAACAGAATCGGTGACAAGGGACAACCTTGGCAGAGTCCAACACCCACTGAGAACATGCTTGACTTTG
Source organism: Coryphaenoides rupestris (assembly GCA_002895965.2). Lineage (NCBI taxonomy): Eukaryota > Metazoa > Chordata > Actinopteri > Gadiformes > Macrouridae > Coryphaenoides > Coryphaenoides rupestris. Next base: position 1,163,809 of record PIJE02000021.1, read on the forward strand.
TGCTTGACAGCCCCGGTACCCCATACTCCCGTAGTAACCCCCACAGGATTCCCCGGGGGACACGGTCATAAGCCTTCTCCAAGTCCACAAAGCACATGTAGACTGGATGGGCAAACTCCCATGCCCCCCCCCCCCCCAACAACCCTGCGAGGGTAAAGAGCTGGTCCACTGTTCCACGGCCAGGACAGAATCCTCATTGTTCCCCCTGAAGCTAAGATTCGACAATCGGCCGGAGCCTCCTTTCCAGCACCCTGGAATAAACCTTCCCGCGGAGGCTGAGCAGTGTGATACCTCGATAATTGGAGCACACCCTCCGGTCCCCTTTTTTGAAAATGGCGACCACTACCCCGGTCTGCCATTCCACAGGTACTGTCCCCGACCTCCACACGACATTGACTAGGCGTGTCAGCCACGACAGCCTGACAATGTCCAGAGCCTTCAGCATCTCAGGGCGAATCTCATCCACACCTGGCGCCTTGCCACTGAAGAGCTTTTTGACTACTTCAGTGACCTCTACCAAGGATATGGGTGAGGCTTCCCCCGAGTCTTCAGACTCTGCCTCTTCCACAGAGGACGAACTGGTCGGGTTCAGGAGTTCCTCAAAGTGTTCTTTCCACCGCCCGACAACATCCTCACATCTGGGTCAACAGTTCTCCTCCCCGACTGAGCACAGCCTGAGCCAAGCCCTGCTTTCCCTTCCAGAGTTGCCGGACAGTTTGCCAGAACTTCCTTGAGGCCAACCGAAGTCCTTCTCCATGGCCTCCCCGAACTCCTCCCACTCCTCCGCCCCTTACGGACAGGGGCTTCCACCAGACGTTCCCAGTTCACCCTCACTACACGTTTGGGTTTACCAGGTCTGTCTGGCAGCCTCCCGCGCCATCTGATCCAACTCACCACCAGGTGGTGATCAGTTGACAGCTCTGCTCCTCTCTTCACCCGAGTGTCCAAAACATGCGGCCGCAGATCTGCTGATACGATTAAAAAGTCGATCAGCAACCTTTGGCCTAAGGTGGTCCGGTACCAGGTACACTTGTGGACCAACCTATGTTCGAACATGGTGTTTGTTATGGCCAGTCCATGACTAGCACAAAAGTCCAATAACAAAACACCACTCTGGTTCAGAATGGGCAGGCCGTTCATCCCAATCACTCCCCTCCAGGTTTCTCCATCATTGCCCACATGTGCGTTGAAGTCCCCCAGTAGAACTATGGAGTCCCCGATGGAACCCTTTCCAGGATGCCACCCAAGGACTCCAAGAAGGCCGGATACTCTGAACTGCTGCTTCGTGCGTAGGCACACACAACAGTCAGAGCCTTCCCCCCAGCGACTTGCAGCCGCATGGAGGCAACCCTCTTGTTCACCTGAGAGAACTCCAACACAGCGGCGCTCAGCCGGGGACTTATGAGTATCCCCACACCCGCCTGGCGCCTCACACCCTGGGCAACTCTGGAAAAGGAGAGGGTCCAGCCCCTCTCCAGGAGTTTAGTTCCAGAACCGGTGCTGTGCGTGGAGGTGAGCCCAACCATATCTAGTTGGTACCGCTCCACCTCCCGCACCAGCTCCGGCTCCTTCCCCACCGGTGAGATGACGTTCCACGTCCCTAGAACCAGTTGGCGATGCCTGGGATCCGCACGCCCAGGACCCCGCTTTTGCCCACCGCCTGGTATTCAGCGAAACCTTTATCTAAAATCAAGTGTGGAGAAAAGATAGGTCTGGCTATGCAAGACTAAATGCCTGTTTGTAATTGTGTTTGTTAAATTAGGAATAATTCTATATTATATACAGTATATAGAATAATTATAGATATATATATACACTGTATACACGTGTAATGGTTGCAATATTATTGTTCAGTTACTTTAATTATATAATTGTTAACCATGCTTCTCTTTCCTTGCTTCAAGAATATGAGGACGTCCTAATTGAGGAAGTGGGTGTGTCGCTGCCCTGTGAACTTACTGATGGCAATGCAACCAATGAACGCGCCATCCAAGGTCGAGCCCTTGGCTGCACCAATGAACGATTGGCCGCCTATATGGCATCTCTTTTACTCCAGAAACTGTGCAAAGTGGGACGCACACCCTGACCTGTACTGCATGAGTATCTGTTTTATATCACCAGTGTTTTAAGATCATGGTAATGTTTAAGTAGCGAACTCCTTTTGTAGTTTTTGTTTCCATCCGCTTACAGTGTGCCTTCTCAGCGCTTCCTTGCGCACAGTATTGTTGTATCCTGCTGTTAAAGGAACAGGGGAGGGTTGCGCTGTAACCATCGTAGGCTACATTATTGTTTCTTTCTTTCTTTCTTTGAGCATAAACCCCCAGTAGATTGATGGCCATGGCCTGGAGTGCGAATAGTGTCGTATAGTTAGTCCAACTACCGGTTAACTAACTCACGTGTTTGATTGCTGTGAATTCTCACCTTGTCAGTTGCCTTTGTGTAAGGATCCCCTTGATAGTGCAGTGCTTTGGAGTGTTTGTATTCTGTGCAGTGCTTTGGAGTGTTCATATTGTGTGCAGTGCTTTTTGAGTGTCTGTATTTAATCCATTCAACTATTTATGGTAGCGACTTTGTATATTTATTCTATTCCATACCTGGCACATGGTACCATGATTTGCTTGTTTTAAAGAGAACCCACAGATATTTAATACATATACTGCTTTTTTAACTTGTGTGGTTTACACTTGTCACTGAAGTCCCATTCCAGATCATTGGTGTTTTACCTATCTTACCATTCATTACACACTTATATATTTTTGTACATTTTATTCCAAGTTGGTAATTATGCTTCTAAGGTATCTGTCACGATATCACTGGTGGACCCAAATGCAAAACCCAGACTCGGAGAAAGGTACACGAAGAGTATTTATTTGAGGGGAAATCCGGGGAAGGGCTGGAGCGGAGCCAGGGGGACGAGCAGGAGGCGGAAGCGAGGTAAAGCCAGAGGGACTGGTGGTGAGTGTGGCAGGCAGATGAAGGACAGGCAGGCAGGGAGAGGAGCGGTATGGCTGGAGACGGGTAGAGATCCTGGGGTAGAGGAGAGACACGGTTAGAACCATGAGGGGAAAACACAGAGCTAGAATTCATGTGAACGTTTTGCTAACCACACTGGCTGAATCAACGATCTGGCGATGAGTGGGTGGAAAGCCGGGGGTTTTATCCTGTAGATGATTGTAGATGGATGGCAGGTGTGAGCGCAGAGCAGGTGGGAGAGATGTAGATGATGACGCTGGGGCGGCGCCGGAGTCTGGAGCCACACACAGGGGAAACCCAGAGGCACGGTCGAGACCGTGACAGTATCCTTGTATGTGAAAACATTACGCTCTCAACACCTTTTCCCTGCAAATGTCATTCACCTTATTTTACTCACTTTTTTCTAAAATGTATTTTTCTAAATATTTAGCTTCTCCCCCTCTCTCCTCCCTCTATTTTCTGTTGTTTTACCATGAGTTTCTTATTCTATCTATCTATATCTATATTCTATACATAAAATGTCAGGTTTATTGTTTATCAATTGCATGTACATGTACTTGTTTAGAGGGAATTGTGTGAGTAGCCAAAAAACTACATGAAACATGGAATTAGTGTATGTGCAAAAGTGAACCCCCAGCTTCATTGGTAAAATCAAGTCGTAATAGATTCAGGTGAAACACATTTGGGTGCTTAATTAATCAATTAAGCAGACCAATCAAATGAGACATCCTTAGGAAAAGGGTTGGGCAACACAGTAAGTTAAAAGAGAGAGGAAACCAACCAAGACCGACTTGTAGTGCCAAGGTGTGTCCTACACAGAATCAATCGCCAAGAGGAGAGGAGATATCCGAGGACATGAAGGATAGAAGGTACTGACAGCCCATCAGGTCTGGTGAATACCTATAAAGACTCATCTCCATAGATTCCAGCTCCATCCATGCCTGCAAGATCAGAATCATTTACAAATGGAGGGCATTCAACATGAACACAACTCTGCCTAGAACTATCACCAAGAAGCACCAGAAAAATAATAAATCAGGGAAAGGCCAACCCACACATCACCTCTAGGGAGTTGCAGACCTCTCTGGCAGCATCTGGGTAAATGTACATGTGTCTACAATCAGACAAAAATTAATAGACATGACATTCATGGGAGGGTTGCTAGAAAGAAGCCTCTGCTCTCAAGAAAGAACAAAGCTAGTTATAGAACTATAGGCTAGTATAGAACTATAGGCTAGTATACAACTATAGGCTAGTATAGAACTATAGGCTAGTATAGAACTATAGGCTAGTATACAACTATAGGCTAGTATAGAACTATAGGCTAGTATAGAACTATAGGCTAGTATACAACTATAGGCTAGTATAGAACTATAGGCTAGTATAGAACTATAGGCTAGTATACAACTATAGGCTAGTATACAACTATAGGCTAGTATAGAACTATAGGCTAGTATAGAACTATAGGCTAGTATAGAACTATAGGCTAGTATAGAACTATAGGCTAGTATAGAACTATAGGCTAGTATAGAACTATAGGCTAGTATACAACTATAGGCTAGTATAGAACTATAGGCTAGTATAGAACTATAGGCTAGTATACAACTATAGGCTAGTATAGAACTATAGGCTAGTATAGAACTATAGGCTAGTATAGAACTATAGGCTAGTATACAACTATAGGCTAGTATACAACTATAGGCTAGTATAGAACTATAGGCTAGTATAGAACTATAGGCTAGTATCACTCATCTAGTTGAGGTTCCATATCATGGATATCATGTATTATTAGGTGGTCAAAACATTTTCATAGCCACAGCCTCCTCCGTGTGTGTGTGTGTGTGTGTGTGTGTGGTTGTTGTGTGTGTGTTGTGTGGTTTGTGTGTGTGTGTGTGTGTGTGTGTGTGTGTGTGTGTGTGTGTGTGTGTGTGTGTGTGTGTGTGTGTGGTGTGTGTGTGTGTGTGCATCTGGTGACGGGAGCTGACCCCTGATGTTATCAGCTGCTTTCACACTTTGACTCTGACGCTTCTGCCATCCTCACAAGCACACACTCACACACACACACACTTTATTCATAAATAAATAAATAAATTCTATTCTAATAAATTGCACATCTTCTATCCAAGTCCCGCCCCCCACGAAACTATTCATAACAGGAGATACGAGATTACTAGATTAGATTGTTTACATGTTTTTAGAAGATGTGGTGGAGAGGACTCCGTTTGAGTGTCAAACTCTGAAGCTTCTGAGGTGGCTGACATCACACAGCAATATCTGAAAGTAGCCTGTGTTTAATAAGATAAATAATACAGCAGCTATCACAAACTATCAAATCAAATTACATTTTAAATCTTTATTTACCAACAATTTTACTCATTTGAAGTTGGCCGATTGTATTATTGAAGTCAATATCACGCTAAGTCAGATGCCAAACTGAAGTGTAATTAGGCCTATGAATTGAGAATCACTATTAGTAAGACCTAATAAAAGATTAGACAAAAGTAAGTGGATTAATATGCTTCAAGTCTGTAGACAAGAAAACCTCACCGGACCAAAAGAGCATTCAAATTGCCCTACAAACTGTATATGATCGTAACACTAAACAAACACAATTTGTGATATTCGGCAAAATCATTCAGGACATTGTGGATGGATGAAAAAGCAACGAGCATAGAGTCACGATAGCCGCACCGAGCTCTCGTCTTGGGTCAGACATGTTGTATTCTTGACAGGAGATCCTTTGAAACGGTTGTAGGTTGCATCTCATTTTCACTGAGATGCAAGAGAGCCCTGCTAAGGTTATTGTAAACAGCGTATATCGTTGCCTGGCAGGTGGGTGTGGCAACAGCCGACCTACACCGTTATATTATATTATATTATATTAAGATAGGGGTCAAATACAGGTGTGTCATATCAAATCTAATGTAATTTAATACATTTACTTTAGAAAGAGATACTTTCAAAAAGCACTGAACCACTCGCCGGTCGCCCCTCGTCTCACTCAAGAAATTCATACAACTCTATTGTATCTCAATGTTTGGACACTATATAAACCTTTTAGCAGTGTAACGTACACACACACGCACACATGTACACACACACAAGCACACACCTCATCTTCACGTCACCTCTTCACCTCTTTTTTAAGACACCTCTTTAAAAATGTCTTTGCTTACCCCCCCCCCCACACACACACACACACACACACCATGAACACACACACACACCATGAACACATGTACACACGCATGCACGCACACACACGGGGGGATTTTGAATGTGTGTGTGGGTGTGTTTAAACTTAGTCTAACTAGATAAATCTATCGATCTATCTGCCTGCCTGTCTGTTCTATCTATTTATATATGTTGATATACAGTATATATATATATACAGTGCTTCTTGAAAGTTTGTGAACCCTCCAGACATGGTCATTGTTTTTGTCAAAAAAAATTAAAAGAACCTTATTAAATGTATATCCAAACACCAATTTGTGAAGCAGACTTTCCAAACAAAAAATATGTGATCCCTTTTAGTTAGTAGCTTGTAGCACCTCCTTTTGCAGGCATTACTTCAACCAAACGTCTTCTGTACCACTGACCAGTCTCTCCATCTGCTGTTGGGGATTTTTGCCACAACATTTCTATAGTATTGAGGTCCGGACTTTGACTAGGCCAAGACAGAGTATGAATCCTCTTTCTTTTAAGCCATTCCTTGGTATTATTGCTGGTATGCTTTGGGTCGTTGTCTGGTTGTAGAACCCATTTTCGGCCCAGCTCCAACTCCCTGACTGTTGGCAGGAGATTCTGATCAAGAATTTGCTCAAGGCATGAGAATTCATGTTTCCCTGGATAATCTTGAGTCGTCCAGGTCTGGAGGCAGAAAAGCTGCCCCAGACCTTTACATTTCCACCACCGTGCCTTCACCGTTGGGAAGGAGGTTCTTTTCTTGGTCATGCAGTGTTTGGCTTTTCTTCAAACGTGGGGGTTTTGATTGGTGACCAAATAATTCTACTCTTGGGACTCATCTGTTCAGAGAATGGACTTCCAGAAGGCCTCTGGTTTGTCCAAGTGTTCTCTGGCAAAGTTGAAACGGGCAAGCTTTGTTCTTTCTTGAGAGCAGAGGCTTCTTTCTAGCAACCCTCCCATGAATGTCATGTCTATTCCAATTTTCATCTGTCTACATGTACAGGTTCTATCTTAATAAACCAGTGGTAGTTTTGGGGGTGCAAACTTCTTTTCGGTTGTGACGTATGGTTCTTTTCTTGGAGGAGGGTTGTCACTTCGTGCCACCACCTTTACATTTCCAGACCCCGTCGAAAAGACGGAGGTCTGGACCTGCTGAGTTCTAATAGGTCCCTTTGTACTTAAGAGTACGGAACTCGTTTAAGAACTAGTCTTAGAGGACGGTTGTCAGTCCCTCAACCTCGACCCGGCTTTTACCCAAGATGTTGGTCTGTTGCTGGGTTTCAACAAGACAACGGCATACCTTACCAAGGAATGGCTTAAAAGAAAGAGGATTCATACTCTGTCTTGGCCTAGTCAAAGTCCGGACCTCAATACTATAGAAATGTTGTGGCAAAAATCCCCAACAGCAGATGGAGAGACTGGTCAGTGGTACAGAAGACGTTTGGTTGAAGTAATGCCTGCAAAAGGAGGTGCTACAAGCTACTAACTAAAAGGGATCACATATTTTTTGTTTGGAAAGTCTGCTTCACAAATTGGTGTTTGATATACATTTTAATAAGGTTCTTTTTAAATTTTTTTGACAAAAAACAATGACATGTCTGGAGGGTTCACAACTTTCAAGAAGCACTGTATATATATATATACTGTATATCCAACATATATAAATAGATAGAACAGACAGGCAGGCAGATAGATCGATAGATTATCTAGTTAGGGGCTAAGTTTATAACACACCCACACACACTTCAAAATCCCCCGTGTGTGTGCGGCATGCGTGTGTACAGTGTTCATGGTGTTGTGTTGTGTTCATGGTGTGTGTGTGTGTGTGTGGTAGCGGGGGGGGGGTAAGCAAGACATTTTTAAAGAGGTGTCTTAAAAAGAGGTGAAGAGGTGACGTGAGATGAGGTGTGTGCTTGTGTGTGTGTACAGTGTGTGCGTGTGTGTGTACTTACACTGCTAAAAGGTTTATATAGTGTCCAAACATTGAGATACAATAGAGTTGTATGAATTTCTTGAGTGAGACGAGGGGCGACCGGCGAGTGGTTCAGTGCTTTTTGAAAGTATCTCTTTCTAAAGTAAATGTATTAAATTACATTAGATTTGATATGACACACCTGTATTTGACCCCTATCTTAATATAATATAATATAATATAACGGTGTAGGTCGGCTGTTGCCACACCCACCTGCCAGGCAACGATATACGCTGTTTACAATAACCTTAGCAGGGCTCTCTTGCATCTCAGTGAAAATGAGATGCAACCTACAACCGTTTCAAAGGATCTCCTGTCAAGAATACAACATGTCTGACCCAAGACGAGAGCTCGGTGCGGCTATCGTGACTCTATGCTCGTTGCTTTTTCATCCATCCACAATGTCCTGAATGATTTTGCCGAATATCACAAATTGTGTTTGTTTAGTGTTACGATCATATACAGTTTGTAGGGCAATTTGAATGCTCTTTTGGTCCGGTGAGGTTTTCTTGTCTACAGACTTGAAGCATAATAATCCACTTACTTTTGTCTAATCTTTTATTAGGTCTTACTAATAGTGATTCTCAATTCATAGGCCTAATTACACTTCAGTTTGGCATCTGACTTAGCGTGATATTGACTTCAATAATACAATCGGCCAACTTCAAATGAGTAAAATTGTTGGTAAATAAAGATTTAAAATGTAATTTGATTTGATAGTTTGTGATAGCTGCTGTATTATTTATCTTATTAAACACAGGCTACTTTCAGATATTGCTGTGTGATGTCAGCCACCTCAGAAGCTTCAGAGTTTGACACTCAACGGAGTCCTCTCCACCACATCTTTCTAAAACATGTAAACAATCTAATCTAGTAATCTCGTATCTCCTGTTATGAATAGTTTCGTGGGGGGCGGGACTTGGATAGAAGATGTGCAATTTATTAGAATAGAATTTATTTATTTATTTATGAATAAAGTGTGTGTGTGTGTGAGTGTGTGCTTGTGAGGATGGCAGAAGCGTCAGAGTCAAAGTGTGAAAGCAGCTGATAACATCAGGGTCAGCTCCCGGTCACACAGATGCACACACACACACACACACACACACCACACACACACCACACCACACACACACACACACACACACACAACACCACACACACACACACACACACACACACACACACACACACACACACACACACACACACACACACACACACACGGAGGAGGCTGTGGCTATGAAAATGTTTTGACCACCTAATAATACATGATATCCATGATATGGAACCTCAACTAGATGACTAGCCTATAGTTCTATACTAGCCTATAGGGATACTAGCCTATAGTTTCTGATACTAGCCTATAGTTCTATACTAGCCTATAGTTGTATACTAGCCTATAGTTGTTATACTAGCCTATAGTTGTATACTAGCCTATAGTTCTATACTAGCCTATAGTTCTATACTAAGCCTATAGTTGTATACTAGCCTATAGTTCTATACTAGCCTATAGTTCTATACTAGCCTATAGTTGTAATACTAGCCTATAGTTTCGTATACTAGCCTATAGTTCTATACTAGCCTATAGTTGTATACTAGCCTATAGTTCTATACTAGCCCTATAGTTCTATACTAGCCTATAGTTCTATACTAGCCCTATAGTTGTATACTAGCCTATAGTTTATACTAGCCTATAGTTCTATACTAGCCTATAGTTCCTATACTAGCCTATAATGTATACTACCTAGTTGTAATACAGGCCTATAGTTCTATACTAGCCTATAGTTCTATACTAGCCTATAGTTCTTATACTAGCCTATAGTTCTACTACAGCCTATAGTTGTATACTAGCCTATAGTTCTATACTAGCCTATAGTCTATACTAGCTATAGTTCTATACTAGCCTATAGTTGTATACTAGCCTATAGTTCTATAACTAGCCTATAGTTCTATACTAGCCTATAGTTCTATACTAGCCTATAGTTGTATACTAGCCTATAGTTTCTATACTAGCCTATAGTTCTATACTAGCCTATAGTTGTATACTAGCCTATAGTTGTATACTAGCCTATAGTTCTATACTAGCCTATAGTTCTATACTAGCCTATAGTTGTATACTAGCCTATAGTCTATACTAGCCTAAGTTTCTATACTAAGCCTATAGTTCGTATACTAGCCTATAGTGTGTATACTAGCTATAGTTCTATACTAGCCTATAAGTTGTATACTAGCCTATAGTTCTATACTAGCCTATAGTTGTATACTAGCCTATAGTTCTATACTAGCCTATAGTTGTATACTAGCCTATAGTTTCTATACTAGCCTATAGTTCTATACTAGCCTATAGTTCTATACTAGCCTATAGTTGTATTACTAGCTATAGTTCTATACTAGCCTATAGTTCTATACTAGCCTATAGTTCTATACTAGCCTATAGTTCTATACTAGCCTATACTATAGTTCTATACTAGCCTATAGTTGTACTAGCCTATAGTTCTATACTAGCCTATAGTTCTATACTAGCCTATAGTTCTATACTAGCCTATAGTTCTATACTAGCCTATAGTTCTATACTAGCCTATAGTTCTATACTAGCCTATAGTTCTATACTAGCCTATAGTTCTATACTAGCCTATAGTTCTATACTAGCCTATAGTTGTATATGCTAGTCTCTGGGTCCGTGTCACAGAGAAACACACACACAGCTCTCCTGACTTCATCTGTCGGATGAGGTAAAGAAGGTCGTTGAAGGGACAGATACAAGCATGCACCCCCCCTAACCTCCCCATGCCCCTCACTTAAACTCTCCCTCTCTCTCTCTCTCTGGATCTCTCTCAAACACACACACACACACACACACACACACACACACACACACACACACATGTGCGTCTTCTCCTTTTTCCTTTGCCCTCAACTTAAACCCTCACCCCGGTCTTACCTCCAGCCCCTCACCCATGCACCCTAACACCCCCCCCCCCCCCCCCCCCATCCCCCCAACCCACCCCCTGCCTCCCCCTTCAGCCCCCGCATCCGCCCTGCCTGGTCCAACTTTTTCTTGTAATCCAACCCCCCCCCCCCCCACACACACACACACACACACACACACACACACATACACACACACAAACAAACACATAAATAGACACACTCAGTTGAACTAGTGGTAATGATGTTCCTCTTTTAAAATAGGTGTGTGTGTGTGATCAAGACTACCGTGCCTGAGGACAAGGAACACATGTGAAAACCTGCGTTAAGAACCCATCACCGCTCAGACTGTGAGTGTCCCTCCGGGTGTGTGTGAAAACACACACAGGTACTTGTGGTTAACATTCAGTGGCGGCCAAATGGAGGTATGCTACACACACACGCACGCGTGCACACACGCACACAAACACACACACACACACACACACACACACACACACACACACACACACACACACACACACACACACACACACCACACACACACACACACACACACACACACACACAGCTGTTAACCTGTGTGTGAACGGTCCCCAATAAAGGGAGTTGGGGGCTGTGGCCTTCAATGTGCTCCATGGCAGTTAAAGGGTTAAAGGCATCCTGTGTTAGATTCAGAGGTCTGTCTATTTTTATGTCCTCAACCACAAATGTTTTGTTTGTTAATTTAAATGTTTTGTATTTATTGTTCTGAAGTGAGGAAATATAATGTATGCACTTGGCATACCTGTGTAAGGTATATATATATATATATATATATATATATATAGACTCTTTCAGACATTGCTTTTCAATCACCTGTGCAAGTAATGCATCTGTCAAATTTCTAGTGGCACCAAAATTCAATAAAATCTAAATCTCTGTCTCACACACACACATGCAAGCACATGCACATGCACACACACGCATACACACACACACACACACACAGGAAAGTGGGAGGATCAGGGAGCTGTTAACTGTCGGCAGAGCGAATTTATGATGTCTCGTCTCACTTTGAAGACAGACTGCTCTAACTGTCCACCAGTCATCTGACTGACACAAGAAACACTACTAGAAATTGTTAGATTCTCGCATATTCCAAATCATTTTAACATTTTCAGATATACTGTATATTTAGAATATTCAGATTACATTTCTTTTTATTGACGTATACAATCTACCCTGAACTTTAGTTTGATTAAATGGTTACATTTTGATGTGATTGTTTGAGTTACAATAAGCAAAATAATTTTAAATGCCTGACATTTTGATTGGTTTTATTAGAATTTGACTGAAACCTCATCACACACCATCTGCCTCACGTTGTCAAACCAGTGCAGAAAAGAGGAACCTTATCTTCTTCCAACCAATCAGCAAGCATCCAAAGGAACCAATGGCAAGGCAAGGGGACAGGATTGTTGTATTTAAGTCCCATAAGACCACTGCTTCTTTAAAATGACATTTTAAATGAGCCCCCAAATTATAATATGTATTTTACTGTGTATTAGCTAATGTAACAGCTAATCTATTTTCTATATAATCTATCTGTGTTGCATACTGTATATGCATATATGTGTATATATATACTAACCCTAACCTGCACACACAAACACACACACACCTTTTACCATACGTGTTCCGGCCACAGGAAGTGTGTTCACAGTTCAGCCATAGGTCAGTCCTGCCATGACTGCGCACACGATTGCATGCACACACACACATGCCCACACACACACACACAAACACAGGCACAGGCACACACTCTTACGCTGCCTAAGAGAGCCAGTCTGGGAACATTCCTTCCTTGTATTAAACAGCTCGTAGTGTTGTGATAGAGGAAGAACAACATGGAGTAGCAGTGAACACACAGACAGCAAGATAGTTCACTATCCTGCCCCCAGAGGAGCGGGATGGATATCACTAAACACTTGGAATGAGATCGGTTGAGATCACAACATGTAGATTTATGAGATCACAACATGGAGATTTATAAATGCTGAGGGAAGGAGCTACACACATGATGAGAGAGAGAGAGAGAGAGAGAGAGAGAGAGAGAGAGAGAGAGAGAGAGAGAGCAAAAGAGATTGACCCCTCCCTGAACCCATTGGTGAACCTCTGCCTCAGTGTACTCTGGTTAACCTATCGCACACATGCACGCACACACACACACATATACAGTTGTGGTCAAAAGTTTACATACACTTGTAAAGAAAATGTCATGGCAGTCCAGAGTTTCCAATAATTTCTACAACTCTTATTTTTCTGTGATAGTGATTGGAGCACATACTTCTTTGTCACAAAAAACATTCATGAAGTTTGGTTCTTTTATGAATTTATTATGAGTCTACTGAAAATGTGACCAAATATGCTGGGTCAAAAATATAAATACAGCAACACATATATAATATGTATATTAGCATGTCCCTTGGCCATTTTCACCTCAATTAGGCGCTTTTGGTAGTCATCCACAAGCTTCTGGTTGAATGTTTGACCACTCCTCTTGACAGAATCGGTGCAGTTCAGCTGAATTTGTTGGCTTTCTGACATGGACTTGTTTCTTCAGCACTGTCCACATGTTCTCGATGGGGTTTAAGTCAGGACTTTGGGAAGGCCATTCTAAAACCTTAATTCTAGCCTGATTTAGCCATTCCTTTACCACTTTTGATGTGTGTTTGGGGTCATTGTCCTATTGGAACACCCAACTGCACCCAAGACCCAACCTTCTGGCTGATGATTTTAGGTTCTCCAGAAGAATTTGGAGGTAATCCTCCTTCTTCATTATTCCATTTACTTTCTGTAAAGCACCAGTTCCATTGGCAGCAAAACAGGCCCAGAGCATAATACTACCACCACCATGCTTGACGGTAGGCATGGTGTTCTTGGGGTTAAAGGCCTCACCTTCTCTCCTCCAAACATATTTCTGGTCATTGTGGTCAAAGAGCTCCATTTTTGTTTCATCTGACCACAGAAGTTTCCTCCAGAAGGCCTTTTCTTTGTCCATGTGATCAGCAGCAAACTTCAGTCGATCCTTAAGGTGTCGCTTCTGGAGCAAGGGCTTCCTTCTAGCACGGCAGCCTCTCAGCCCATGGAGATGTAAAACACGCTTGACTGTGGACACTGACACCTGTGTTCCAGCAGCTTCTAATTCATTGCAGACCTGCCTTTTGGTGGTTCTCGGTTGACTCTTGACCATCCTGACCAATTTTCTCTCAGCAGCAGGTGATAGCTTGCGTTTTCTTCCTGATCGTGACAGGGACACAACTGTTCCGTGCACTTTATACTTACGAACAATTGTTTGCACAGTTGATCTCGGGACCTGCTTTGAAATTGCTCCAAGTGACTTTCCTGACTTGTTCAAGTCAATGATCCACTTTTTCAGATCCGTGCTGAGCTCCTTTGACTTTCCCATTGTAGCGTTTGTGTCTGAGTCTAATGATTGTATCAAATGAGTCTTATTTAAATGACTCAGAGAAGTCACCAGCTGTAGTCAATCATAATCACTCACAAGAAGTTAAGAGGCCTCAAAGATCATTTGATTGACACAACTTTCTACATCACCTACATTGATCATTCATGTTACTGTATGTATATTCTTGACCCAGCACATTTGGTCACATTTTCAGTAGACCCATAATAAATTCATAAAAGAACCAAACTTCATGAATGTTTTCTGTGACGAAGAAGTATTTGCTCCAATCACTATCACAGAAAAATAAGAGTTGTAGAAATGATTGGAAACTCTGGACTGCCATGACATACATGTTCTTTACAAGTGTATGTAAACCTTTGACCACAACTGTACACATACACGTACATGTACACACACACACACACACAATGATTCTAACAGAATTCCAGGATTTGCATATCCCCACCCACTTGATATTAAATCCACATTCGGTGTCTCTGTTGTCTCTGGTTGTGGGGGGGGGGCACTGCTGTAATTAAGTCTCACAATGTTAATGTTTACACCAATTTGCCACTACTACTGGTGGTACTACTAGTGGTACTACTGGTACTACTGTGTCACACAAACCTCTAAAAGTCAGTCACAGTACTATAAATCGTGGAACACCACTGTATAATGTGTAGGGGAAAACTATGCTAAAAATGTTTTCAAAGAATTTCAACTCGCTCCAAATACCTTTAACCCATAGCTCTATATAATCATGAAATGAAGCAACCCAAATTTTCACTGGTCAATGTCCCCCTGTCCTCATGCTACTTCTTTCTGAATTTAAAATGATTAAAAATATAGCACAATCTGCTTCTAAAGCACAATGCTACCGACAATATTTTGTGAAAATATTTGAAAGACTTAAGATGCTCATCCATGTTAATCCAGTGATCCAGTGGTAATTTAGCCACGCTAGCTACCCACCAACCTGGGATAAAGGTGCTACATCAGTAGCCCTGGTTCTAACCCAACCATGAGCACCAACCTGGGGTAAAGGTGTTACATCCCCATCGCTCTAGGCCACCCAGGCAGTCAGGGGATCGGCATTGGGGCCCCAAGTGTTGAACCACCAAAGGAGAGGAGAGGATTTTGTTTTATTATTGATGAATGAAAACGTGGGCAAACAAAGGGCATTGAAATACCCCAATATGTGGTGAGAGTGCCACCTGGGGTTAATCTCAGGTCACTGCATGTAATCATTTGTCAGATGATGGACAGACTTGACAGAGGGAGTTGAGAACAAGCTCATCTATATTAGAGTAATGACAAAGCTCCAAGTGCTGTGTGACTGAGTTTCTAAAACAGTCGCTGCAGGAATCACATGAAACCAAGATGTTGTTTCATGTGAGGTGGCTGCCAAGTGCATAGGAGTTACTGCACCTAAATACTAGGATGATTCAAGATGAATTAATGAGATAATTATTTAATAAAAATAAAAAAATTCTGCCCTGTTTTTCTGAATTAATGAGATAATTTTTAATAAAAAAATAAATTCAATCCTGTTTTTCTGAATTAATGAGATAAAAAAAACCAAAAAAACAAAAACGGCCCATCTCAAAATCACAAGAGAAGGCTTTCATTCCTTGAGAGCTCGATTTCATGGAAGCAAACATGTCCCTGTCTAGTTTAATCCAGTTTTACTTTACTATGGGGTTGAAACATTGGGAGATACTCGTGTCTTTAAGTAATATAGATGGTATTGTTATTAGTTTGTCGACTTTGCGCCGGCACCTCAGGACTTTGCGGTTGTTCAGACGGAAAGCCCATTCTGATCTGCTGGACATTGCGGCCTTCCTCCAGGATCAGTTGGACCAATATGGCATGCTGCATGGATACAAGATGATGCATCTGAAATGCATTCAGGCTGGCTACGTGGTGACTCAAGAGACAATCAGACAATTGCTGAAAATACTGGATCCTCACGGAGTGCAACTGAGGCGCCGCAATCGCCTTCGGCGACGTTTGTATCAGAATCCAGGCCCGAACTTTTTATGGCATGTAGATTCCTATGATAAACTCAAACCATATGGGATCTGCATAAATGGTGCAATAGACGGGTTTTCACGAATGGTGATATGGTTACATGCATACTCTACAAGTAGTGATCCCAAGGTCATCGCTGGATACTTTATTGATGAGGTGGTATCAAGGAATGGGACTGCTACCCGAATTCGATCAGACCTAGGGACAGAGAACTGTTACGTGGAGCAGATGCAGATGTTTATGAGAAATGATCATCTGGACGAATTTTCAAAAAGATGCTACTTGTATGGCTCAAGCAATCATAACCAACGGATCGAGAACTGGTGGGGATTTTTAAGGAAACAACATGCACAGTTCTGGATGAACGTCTTCCACGATTTAAAAGATTCTGACTACTTCTCTGGTGACTTCCTAGACAAAAGTCTGATACAATTCACATGCCTTGAAATAATTGAGGTAAGAAATTTAACTTTATTGCTTTAGAAATGTAGGCTAACCCAAAGTTGTGATGTTATTTTACATTGGTTTTGCCCATATATGTGCCCAATCTTTGGCATTTGATTAGGCTATATAAAGGTCTAACATAATAAGCAAACGAGTAACCAAACCAGTAGCCTAGCCCTGGAAAGTGTCTTGATAAGATCCGACAGCTTCATCACAAAAATTGGAACCTTGCAGAGTGGGAATTTAGGCTACTTATTTTGTGCACTAGGCTATTGATTCCCATCTCTTTCACACAAGACCCAAATAACGGAAATTAGAAAATTATAAAACAATAACGAACTAAGAAAAAAAAAAACATGTCAGGCTCTTTCAATCATTGTGCATTTACTGCATGGAATCCTTGGAATACGTCATTACGCAGCGCTTACGTTTCCTACAGCCTACTGTAAGCTACATTACAGTGTTATATCAAAGGAAATAAACCCGTAACTTTTGTTAAATATGAAATATTTGTAGATCTATAATGAGCTATGCTATATCCATTATGGCCTCACCTGTGCGTAAAGGCGCACAGCCTATCCATCATTCATTCCCATACCCAAGCTTTAATTTTAGTGATCGAATGTTAGGGGGTAGCGGAGAACCCAAACGCAGGACCCAGACTCGGAGTTCAGACACGTAGCGTCTTTTAATTGGAACGTGTTGCAGGGAGGAACAAGGATGCAGACAATGTGACTGGCAGGTAATGTGACATGCACACGAGAGACAGACAGGCAGACAGGTAGTCCGGCAGGCTGGCAGGTAGACCGGCGGGCTGGCAGACAGGCAGGCGGGCAGACGGGTAGGCAGGCAGCAGGCAGACAGGCAGACAGACAAGCGGGCAGACGGGTAGGCAGACAGGCGGGTAGCGGAGCGGGCTGGCGGGAGACTGGTCGCGATCCTGGGCAGAGGGAAAACGGGTTACAATCCAAAAAGTGAACACCATCAAGCTATGAGATACGTGACGGCGTTCTGACCACACTGGATGAAGCAACGATCTGGCGATGAGTGGTTGGGAAGCCGGGGTTCTTATGTGGTGGTTGATTGCCAAACGGCGACAGGTGTGGACGCCGGGCAGGTGACGCTGATGACGCGGAGGCGGCACCGGAGTCTGGCGCCACGCCCACCAACACGTAGGGGAACCCCGGTGACACGGTCACAACCGTGACATCGAAGGCATATGTGGCTGTTTATTTCAGCCTGTGACAACGTTTGTAAATGTGACATATAGAAAGCAAAATGTCACTGCAATGTACATTTTCGGAGACGGAATAACGCAGACAAATGGGCACACACACACACACACCAATAGGCGCCAACAATGTGTTGGATTTTATAGTCGATTGAGAGTAGAGGTCAAAGAGAAAGCTAATATCAGAACCATGGACAGGACTCTGACACGTGTTAATGTAAACATCGGCTACTGTCAAAGTTCTGAAACGTGAAAACAAGAATAGACCTGTCTATTTCACTGCCATCAAAGACATACAGGTGTGGTTAGGCCTGTGATCATATATTCTAAGAAAAATCTTCACATATGGAGAGCCTGACTTATTTTCAAATAGGATTTAAGGTGCATAATTTTATGTGTAATGCCAATGTTTGTGAACCCCTGACTGTCATAGGACCACAAGCATTTATTTTGACTGCAGTTGGTATTGCAACTGTGAGAATTAATTGTCTCACTTTCCCTCTCCTTTTCTTTATTAGAAAGAACTGCAGGACGTTGTTCACCTCTGGAACACCCACAGAATTCGCCCATGCAGAAATGCTGTGTCTCCAGGTGGACGTCCAGTGATGATGTACACCCTACCCCAACTCTTTGGTGCTAGGGAGTATCTTAAAGAGGTATCCCAACAAAAGATACATGCTTGCAGGGAGGAATGCCTTGAGAGAGGACCATATCCCTGTGATGAAACTGTGTTTGACATATGTTGCTTTGTCATGGCAGAAAACAGTCTTCATCCACCCACCTCTCCAGAGGAGGCCATTGAGCTTTACATGTTCTTACGTGCTTACATACGTGCCCAAATTTAATAATCATTGCAGCACAACATTTTCAAACACGGTAACAAACATTAAAATTTCCGCAACACACAATAACAATGCACTCACATAGTCTCTGCATACACACACACACATAGTATAACTACACATCCCACAAACCCTCGTTACAGCACCATACATTTTCACTGTATTATTTTCTGTTATACAATAAATCCGCCGTTTGGCGATTGTTTCCCTTTTGAACCTGTCTCTGGTGTATTGCCTATATTGGATCCGGCCACTGAGCCCGTAACATTACAGTTATTATTACAGTAAATAGTCAACTACTGTATGTGGCAGTGGTGGGTAGTATTTGTTTGAACAGCTGTACAAAACAAGGGAGCACCCTGTGCTTGTATTTGTAAGAAGCAGAACACCTTTTTAAGTACTTCCCAATGTATGTGAGAACAGATTCACAAACACTGTATTAACAGCAGACATGACCAACAGGGTCAATTTCTGTGAAAAATAACTCTTAAACATGTAAAAAATAGAAATACTCCTAAACTGAAATGGTGCATTACATAAAAGTACATTTGAAATACATGTTTCTTAATAAATTATAAAGGGAAATGTATTCACATGTACAAAATAAATTCCATAAAAGTGCTGGTGTTTGGTTTCTCTATAATCAGTCTTCAACAGCTCTCTAAAGTGTCAGCAACACCACTGTAAAATACATTTAAAAGCTTTTGAACATTAATGCAAGGAATTTGCAACTATACTAGAATGGAAAGACAGCTTTTCAAACATTTAAAACTAACATTTGCATTAACAAAACAAAAACTAGAAGTGCAAACCTCTGCCAAGGACCATATCCCCCCAGCCACTCCCCCTATCCACCCCTCAAACCCCGAGCTAGACAATGTCCATTGCAAAGGAGTTGCTGGACAGTATATTCTCCATTTCAGCTCGGAGCTCAGGATAGTCCTTGTAAGTTGAGGGCAGCTCCAAAGTTGGGCCACAAGTATGTGCAATTGGCCGCCGTGCTAGCCCTATCCAACGAGTGAAGATGACATCAATGTGTTTAACGCAGATGACATCAGCCCCTGTCACAAATCTCAACATCTTCCAGAGGGGTACTTCATCCAACTCCCTTATGTACTGACGTAAAAATCCCAAACTTTGGTTCTCTGCTGGAGTAGTTGGAGAGGCTGTGAGCAATTTTAACACCTTTCGTGTTGTTGGTTTAAGATCAGCATACATCTTCTGCATCTCCTGCACACTGGGGAAGAACTTCCTGAGAGTTGGTCCTGCGACTTCTGCCATGTTCACCAGTGCATATTTTGGTCGCTGGATTAGTTGGTTGTGGGCCGCTTGGAGGAGTAAAATCTTCAAGTTCTCTTTTGTTGGTACTGTTCTTACTCCCAAGCGATCCACAAGCTCAAAAAGGTCATCTTCATCATCACCAACAAGATCCTCATGGAA
The DNA here is from genome assembly GCA_002895965.2 of Coryphaenoides rupestris. Lineage (NCBI taxonomy): Eukaryota > Metazoa > Chordata > Actinopteri > Gadiformes > Macrouridae > Coryphaenoides > Coryphaenoides rupestris. The sequence continues at coordinate 1,184,307 of PIJE02000021.1, forward strand.
AGCAGCAGAGACGATATCACGCTCAGACTGACTAAGATACATCATCAGGGAGTCATACAGTAAATCAGGTGAGACAGAACGTTCACCAAATGTGATTGCTGCTGTAAAGGCTTGAGCCAGCCGCGAAGGAAAATATCCGTGGTCCTTCAATCCCTTTGCCAATATCCTACCAATAGATTTCCATTCTTCCTCTTGCCATTTTGCGGGTAGTGATGGCACCCTCGCTTCTGCACCCTCTGCTGCACAGTCTAACAATTCTATCCAGAAGGCAGCATACACATCCCTGGACACACCATCAGCATCTGCCCCCTTTTCACCAATGAAGCCGTATTTCACCGAGTAGCTCATCATTTCTTCATCCTTGAATTGGGTAATCAGTTCATTTAAGAGATTCACTCTGTGAAGTTTCACGGTCACATCCAAAAGTTCATAAGCAGGACTTGGTGGGCCAAGCACTATCTCAGAAGGAATAGGAGTTGAGGTGTGGGCATTAGTGTTTCCTTCTGCCTCTTGTATTAAGGGGCCAGCAAGCACCATCTCAGCATGAGTAGGAGTTGAGGTGTGCAGGTTGTTTCCTTCTGCCTCTTGTATTAGGGGGCCAGCAGGCACCATCTCAGCATGAGTAGGAGTTGAGGTGTGAGGGTTAGTGTTTCCTTCTGTCTCTTGAAGGAAAGGCAGGAAGATGGGCACTGTATCATCAAGATCACCTAAAAATGGTCCACCTGGCTTAGGACCAAATATGACCTCTGATGTATCACACACAGATGTAAGATCAATAAACTCAACAGGGACACAATCTTGCACCTTGCTAGTGCTTTGCTCATCTTCCACGGTGTGTGTCGGCTGTTCACTCTCTTGACTTTTCTGTGCCAGCTGCTCATCAACTTCTGTGTGTATATCATCTCCTTCCTCCGTTTCTGTGAACACTTCACCTTCATCATTTGTCAGACTCTCTGTGTACAAGTAAAATCGTAATACCCCCAATTTATGTGCCTCATACAGCTCTCCCACACTAAGACCCTCATCAAGGTATGCTTCCTGAAAGTCAACAATGTCGTGACTGAACTCCTCCCACTTTCCCTTTGTCGATTTCTCATTGGGGAAAAATAGATTTTTAGCATTTGACAGAATCTCTGCTTTTGTGGCATTCTTGGAAATATTCAGAAATCTGGTTCCTCCACCACTGCGTTTTCTCACTTGTCTCTTGTCATGTATCCACCCTAATTCTATTTTTCTTGTCATCTTCAAGGCCCTTTTATTATTTCTTAGATGTGTCTTTGGTGGCAGCATACGAGGCTCCTCCTCTAAATCCTGATCTTTGTAGCTTGTTGTGCCCATCTTTCTTTTAAGTTTATCAAATAAGGACAGTCTTTTAGAATCACCTCCGCCTCTTGTCTGTTTTTCCATACAGAAACGCCTTGTGGCAATCCTATCACCGTATGCTGGAATGTAGGCAGCCATATCAGCATCAGTGATTTCTCCAACTATTGAGCTGTCAATCTGTAATGAAAACAAAACGATACAATAAATGAAGACATAATATTGTTATCTTAAGTGTAAGATATACTGTAACCTATTATCCAAAACTACTGATTTCTGTGCTGAAATTCTGCTAAAATCCAGAACAACCAATTGTAAATGCCCAATCCAGATGATAAAAGAATGGACTATATGAGTGAAAAGAGCATTTGTAGCAGGCAATGAATGCACAGCTATGATATAAATATTGGCAATTTATATCTTGTGCTAAGCTTATAATACAACAGTAGTAGCACCTTGAAAACAACCTGATCTGACAACAATACGTGAAATGACTATGACCTCTTAACACCGCATTACATGGTGGTGTCACGGAATGTGTTAAAATGAGGTGCCGCGGCCACGACCTGGACCGTCAGGAGGTCATAGCGGTCACGACCTGGACCGTCAGGAGGTCATAGCGGTCACGACCTGGACCGCCAGGAGGTCATAGCGGTCATGACCTGGACAGCTGGACCGTCAGGAGGTCATAGCGGTCAAGACCTGGACCGCTGGACCGTCAGGAGGTCATAGCGGTCTTGAACGTAAAGACAGTCTGATGTTTAAGTAGTACTTGGTGCCGCCCTAAGGAGAAGGGGTGTGAATGGCGAACCTGTAGCGTCCCCGACTTCCAACTTTCTTGTCATGACTTGTCCAGTTTTTAACCCCGTTGTAACCTTAACCCCAACCCAAGTTGCTTTTGTTGCCTAAAACCCAACCAAGTTATTACTTGCCTAAAATTAACCTGGGAGTCGAGCTGTGGCTCTCGCGACACGTTACCAAGCCGGTAGCCGGTCTCCGAGGCAGGGGGAAGGAAAGCGGTTACTGCTTGGGGAAGTAACCAGGAAGATAAATAAAATAATGTCCGCACATTGAGGATATGCTCCTGGTCAGAGTTTTATTGATGTTTTGATCTCAGATTCTGATGAAGATCCTAAAATCGAAACTTTAATAAAACCCTGACCGGGAGCATATCCTCAGTGTGCGGACATTATTTTAAGTGTAAAAATTGTAAAGCGCTTTGAGTCTCTATGTAGACGAGAAAGCGCTATATAAAATACAGTCCATTACCATTTACTCCAGTCAATTCAGAGTGGGCGGATTCAAAGGTCTGGACCCAGGCAAAGGCTACAACCAAAGGCCTGTGCTGGCCTCTCCATCCTTTCTCATTTATGCCTCATTTAACCTGTAGTGGCTACAACTCTGGTCTTGACGTAAATACAATTCTGCTACTCTGACAAATTGATTTTGAATGTATAAATGTTACATGGTAACAGGGGGCGACTGGCTGCAAAAATAAGTCAGATTGTATGGAAGTCAATTGGAAAATGACCCGACTTCTCACTTGATTTATGGCCTCAGTAAACAAACAACAAATGAGCTTATGGTCTCAAACGCTAATTTCAAGTCTTCTTCAACACAGCATGATGTTAATTTGCTTAAATTATGCTCCCATTTAGCGTGATATAGACAAGAAAGCGGACTATGTTTTGGGGCGTAATTGACAGGTTGCCTGTCAAGTGATCTGGTGCGGTTGTATCGGAGTAGTTTAACGAGTACGAGTACGAGTACATGAGCACAGTATCGGACCGATACCGAATACTGGTATCGGTATCGGTGCATCCCTAGAATGAATGTGCTGTGAGGCGTGACTTACACGATCCTGCTGCATTTTCTGAATCTTCTCCTCAGGAATACCTCGCTTCCGAAGAAATGTCCACAGACCATCATCTTGTAAGAGGGGGGGATTTGAGGATGAAGCCATGGCTGTCCCTGTAAGAATATAGGAAAAAGGTAGCTAGAAAGAATCTAAATCTTTGTAGAACCTACTAGAACAAACACCTTGTTAAGATGGGCATCTTGTTGGAGTGTATATTATAGTACCAGGTTTGATCTCTAGGAAGTAACCCCCAGTTGAAAATGGAAGAAAGTGTCAGCATGTGAGGTGTGGAGGTTTACCTGAGGCGGGGGCAGTTCTGTCCCAGGGCGTGGAGGATGGCGTCGGTTATGTTGGCACAGCCCGACACACACAGGGACTTGCAGGCGATGACAACCCCGACAAATGGTGATCAGACCCTCATCTGTAATCTGCTGCTCAGAGAGAGAGAGAGGGAGAGAGAAAGAGGTCACTTAAATCAACATCCACAGTGAAACGCACACCTAACTGCCACACAAATCTGACATCGAGGATAATTGGTTATATGCATATTTTCTGTGTCCACTGGTTGCTATCCATTGATGACAATGCCTTGTTAAGATGGGCATCTTGTTGGAGTGTATATTATAGTAGCAGGTTTGATCTCTAGGAAGTAACCCCCAGTTGAAAATGGAAGAAAGTGCAGCATGTGAGGTGTGGAGGTTTACCTGAGGCGGGGGCAGTTTTGTCCCAGGGCGTGGAGGATGGCGTTGGTTATGTTGGCCCAACCCAACACACACAGGGACTGCAGGTTATGTTGGCACAGCCCGACACACACAGGGACTGCAGGTTATGTTGGCACAGCCCGACACACACAAGGACTGCAGGCGGTGACAACCCTGACAAATGGTGATCAGACCCTCATCTGTAATCTGCTGCTCAGAGAGAGAGAGAGAGGGAGAGAGAAAGAGAGGGTCACTTAAATCAACATCCACAGTGAAAAGCACACCTAGCACCAATAGCCCCAAAGTGACCCTAGTACTACTGTACTCCGTGGTATACACTCGTACAGTACTAGGGTCACATAGCCTTCAATAGGGCAATAGGGGGGAATGGCTGTTCAAAACGCTCTCCTACCCGTCTCCGACGTCCGATTGCAGATCCGAAGATATGATAGTCCTCCTACGGAAGCCAGTAATTTAGCCGGGGCGGTTAAAATGATGCTGCTGCGTGAAACAACCGTTTAAAAGCAGTATTTCCACAGCCTATGCTGAATTTACAGCAGGGTGTGTTTATAATGCACTATCATGGTGCACCGCTTGCATGCCGCGAGCAAACAACGTCACACGGAGATGGCGGCTAAGGTTAGCTAGACTAGAGTAGTACTGGCATAACGCTAAGTTCTACTCTAGCTAACCTTAGCGTTACATGTATATCGTGTAGTAGTCTGATAGCATACAGCAAATATAGTTAGCTATTTACCGGCAAACTCGGAAAATCCCACATGTCCCCCCCCGGATAGCTAGAAGCTAACTAGCGGTCGCTCTTCTGTTAAAGGCACTAACTAGTATGTGGTCAAGCGAACAGTAGCTGATTCGGCATGTATCATGTAGCGTCAGCTAACTAATTAATACCTTTAGATAGCTTACCTCTATATATATAAATCATATACCGCTAGTTGGTTGAGTTTAACTTAGTTAGCAGCAGATAACGTACCTGCTACTCCATGCCAGGTGAGGTGATGAGTGAGCGAGTGATTTCAGTCTGTTGCAGGAAACGTTTTTTTTTGTTTTTTTTTTACTTATCTCATTAATTCAGAAAAACAGGATTTAATTTTTTTTTTAATTAAAAATTATCTCGTTAATTCAGAAAAACAGAGCGGAAAATATTTTTTTGGGGGAAATGTATCTCATTAATTCAGAAAAACAGAGCAATTTGTTTTTCTCATGTGAATGCAATACGCCACCGTAGAATACAACTGGAAGAAAAGCTAAGAAAACACTTTTACTTTGAAGGAGAAGAAAACTACCAAACACTTTTCAGAGTTAGGAGACAGAGAAGACAACAATGACCCAAATAACAACACAAACAAACACAGTAAAGTCAGCGTTTAAAGCAGATCCCCGCTGCTAGAGACACCATGGATCACACCGGGATCACACCAGGAAACAGACCTGGAACTGAACAAGGACTTAAAATAATCAATCATTCACTGAAGGTGATTATTGGTTTGTCAGGATTACTGTTGACTGGGCAGCGCTGCACCTGTAATCCACACTCAGACATCGAAGTCTATCACACAAAACTCTATGTATAGAGACAGACAGACAGATCGACAGAGAGAGAGAGAGAGAGAGAGAGAGAGAGAGAGAGAGAGAGAGAGAGAGAGAGAGAGAGAGACAGAGAGAGATATACTGTATATAGAGAGAGAGAGACAGTCAGACAGACAGACATACAGGTAAATAGATAGATAGATAGATAGATAGATAGATAGATAGATAGATAGATAGATAGATAGATATGACCACCACCACAGTAATTGTATATATGCTCTATGTTTCTGAATAAGCTTTGAATCTCTCTGGTGATGACACAATGATTCCAGCGCCCACTGCCTTGCCTCAGAACACACCCAGAACCAGAAGACTGTAATACCTCCGGAGTATTAAGTGACTAGTGAATAGTACCGTATAATATGGCGCCGCTTCTCCATTATATGTGAATTTTCAGCGCGCTTTCAAATGTGTACCAGGTCCCAGGAATGGGAGCACGTATAGCGATGATAGATTCAGTAGAACAGAAACATGAAGAGACGTGATGACACTTGTGGCGTTCAGGACAGCTGCGCTCCACAATGTATTGAGACATGCTCTCTATATCTCCTTTTGTTTCCTTACGTTTTCCCTCAACAAGTCAATTAACATACAAATCTATTCTATACACATACTGTTGCATAGTCTATATGCTGCTTGATATCGTGACTAGTATTACATTATAACACACCGCAGTCATGGATCTTTAACCATGAAACATAAGCAATTTCCCCTTACTAAGACTAGGGTGTACAGGCTTAATAAACAAGTAATAAACAACGTAGTAAACAACGTAGTAAACAAGTAAAACATCTGAGCCGCCATTTTTCACTGTCAGGACTTCCCGCCAGTTTGTGAGACGACTGCTACAACACAACAAGTCACTCGTCGATGTTTTAAGACGTTAACATCATACAAATACCACATTCACCAACTTATATTGACATGAACCAAGATGGAGCATATAAAAGAAGAACGACAGCATCTTAGCACACAAACGACACACAACACGGACACATTCTGCGTGGTTTTCATCGTTAACTAGCAAACTATTTGTGGCTTTAAGTCCTCACTAGCGGCTGATTCACGGCTACAAACTAGATGAAGATGATATAACATCATTAACCCGGGACATGACTGTCACTTATTGTGCTTAATAATAATAATAATAATAATTATTATTATTATTATTATTATTATTATTATTATTATTATTATTGTTATTAACTGAACTGACGAGAGTGCAGAAAGACACTGCAAGTCATTCATAATAAAAACGAAATGAAAATAAATCAAGAAAAACGTAGTTTGGAAATAAAATATGTCAATTAAAATGAATATAATAGGAAAATAAGGAGCACTGCTCACTGTACATTTGTAAATCTGTTATATTATTTTTTTATTATTCTACTGTTTATTTCTCTATTGTTTTATTCTATTGCTATGCAACCTGGCACAAGAATTTCCTTCGGGATCAATAAAGTTCTATCTTATCTTATCTTATCTTATCTTCTATCATATTAAATGTACTCAATCTGTCTTGAGAAGAGACACTTAGAAAAAAACATGTGATTCCACCATTCAACCTGTAGAGGGCAGCAACGCACCGAGACTGAGTCAACCTGCACACACACACACACACACACACACACACACACACACACACACACACACACACACACACACACACACACACACACAGGTGACTCACACCATACAGAGACCATATATATGTACTTATGTGGATGTATGGTGAGTGTCTCAGGCCTATAGAAGCTGTTATGTGCACACCTTGATGTATGAGCTGGCTGGTGGCTGAGGTGGTGTGTGTGTGTGTGTGTGTTGTGGCAGGACGGGACATTCCGGCCCTCCCTCCCGAGTCGCAGCTGCCTCCTAATTAGCTGATAGGTGACAGCTGTGACTGATTAAGGACTCGGCTATAAAGCCGCGTAATGACTAAGAGTCGGGGGTTCGGGGAATCGCGGAGATCGCGCGGACCCGAGCGAGACGCCACGGACAGTACCCCGCGGAGCGCGGCTACCCGGGACGAGGAGTCCTGAACGGAGAGGACTCCTATCGTCTGTTAAGTACTGCCTTGCTGTCCTGTGCTAATAAACGGCCCGACACAGAGCCTTAACACCCGTATTGTCGTGGTTTCTCTATGCGTCCTGCCTCGGGTGAAAGCGGAGTTGCCACATATGGTGGAGAACGCGGGCTACCCGATTCTAGCGCGGACGCATAGATAGAGAAAAAAAAAATGGACCCAATGGAAGCCCTATTTAATATTTTTGTAGAGGGGGGTCCGGACATGGATGCCCTGGTCGACCGGTTGGTCCAGGAGGGCAGTCCCCCTGTCACAACCAGCCGGCAGAAGAGAAAAGCCAAGAGGCAGAAGGCTGGAGCAGCTGCCGGGACGGGCCCACGGGTCCCGGAGAGGGAGAAAGCCCTCTCACTCCAGGAAGAGGCCGACCTGGCTAAAGAGCAGGTGGAGCGGCTCCGCCTGGAGTTGACCCGTGAAAAGGGGGAAAAGCGGCCATGCAGGAGGGAAACCTATGGGGGTACCAGAAGCTGCAGGCCGTGCAGCTCCAGGTGAAGGCCGCAGCCCTGCAGGAGGAGAAGGCCAAAGAGCTCCAGGCGCAGCTGACGGCCGCAACCCGGGAGGAGCAGGCCCAGCTGACGGCGACGCAGGCCCAGCTGACGGCGACGCAGGCCCAGCTGACGGCGGAGAAGGCCCAGCTGACGTCAATGCAGGCCCAGCTGACGGCGACGCAGACGCAGCTGACGGCGGAGAAGGCCCAGCTGACGGCGACGCAGGCCCAGCTGACGGCGGAGAAGGCCCAGCTGACGGCGACGCAGGCCCAGCTGACGGCGACACAGGCCCAGCTGACGGCGACGCAGGCCCAGCTGACGGCGGAGCAGGCCCAGCTGACAGCCGCAGGCGAGCGGGAGGAGCAGGCCCGGGCGCAGGCCAGAGAGCTCCAGGCTCAGCTGATCGCGGAGCAGGCCCAGCGAGCGGCTGCAGGCCAGCGGGAGGAGCAGGCCCGGGCACAGTCCAGGGAGCTCCAGGCCCAGCTGACGGGGGAGTGGGCCCAGCTGAAGACCACAGGTCAGAGAGAGGCGCAGGCCCGGGAGCAGTCCAGAGAGCTCCAGGCCCAGCTGACGGCGGAGCAGGCCCAGCTGAAGGCCACAGGCCAGAAGGAGGAGCAGGCCCGGGCGCAGTCCAGAGAGCTCCAGGCCCAGCTGACGGAGGAGTGGCCCAGCTGAAGGCCGCAGGCCAGAAGGAGGAGCAGGCCCGGGCGCAGTCCAGAGAGCTCCAGGCCCAGCTGACGGAGGAGCGGGCCCAGCTGAAGGCCGCGGGCCAGAGAGAGGAGCAGGCCGGAGGGCTCCAGGCCCAGCTGACGGCGGCGCAGGCCCAGCTGCAGGCCGCAGGCCAGAGAGAGGAGCAGGCCCGGGAGCAGGCCAGAGAGCCCCAAGCGACCCGCGAGATGACGCGGAAGGCGAAGCAGCCGACGACGCGGAAGGCGAAGCAGCCGACGACGCAGAAGGCGAAGCAGCCGACGACGCGGAAGGCGACGCAGCCGACGACCCGGGAGGTGATGCAGCCGACGATGAGCCGGGACGGGGTAGCCCCCCAGCCCCGAGCCGCCGAGCCGGGACTGGGTGCAGCCGACGCCGAGCCGGGAGGTGATGCAGCCGACGATGAGCCGGGACGGGGTGCAGCCGACGCCGAGCCGGGAGGCGGTGCCGCAGGAGACTCTGCGGAAGCGGGATGGGGAACCAAAATGTCCCCTCCGGCCCCCGGAAAGGGTGGGGGCCGGGACCGGTGGCCCCGGCATTGAGGGAAGGGGGGGGGGGGGGCAGGACGGGACATTCCGGCCCCTCCCTCCCGAGTCGCAGCTGTCACCTATCAGCTAATTAGGAGGCAAAGTGGTGACAGCTGCGACCGATCACGGACAAAGAGGGACTCGGCTATAAAGCGCTGTGCTGGGGAGGTTCGGAGGGCGCGCCGACGCGCCGACAGGATCGCGGAGATCGGAGTTCGCGCGGACCCGTTTATCTGACCTTGCCAATGTTTGGGTGGGCATGAGTACATCATGAGACAGTGGAGCAACATCGGTTTAGGCATCAAACACCAAGCGTTTAGTTGCGAAAGGCATGGATGTCCAAACTGCACTTATCTCGCTCCCACACACATTTTGCAACCACGCACACAATCATGGCTTAAGGCACCTTCTACAATTCGCGTCGACGCTATTCCCCAATGATCCCTCTGTATGTATCTGGTACTGGTGCACCTATACTTGCTTCCCTAACGTTTTGGAGTCGGGGGGTTATTGCATTCGAGAGTGGTTCACACTTGTCATGGAAAATGTCCATAGGGCCTCTCCGAGGGCATAATGTTCCTTGAATAGGTTGTCTACACAACCTATTCAACCCTTAGCTTTGCATAACATAAAGGCGACTCCCTCCAGTCATGAAGATAAGCAGCTCGGGTGGGAGTTGGTTGACTGTAAATATTCCTCCAGGGGACAGGAATCGCTGATGGTTATCACAAGAATCGTCGTCTTGTCTTGAAACTCTTTGTGTTGTGATCGAAGGAATTCGGTCCCAGGAACCCCTGGGGGTGAAAATTGTCTTTAAAAGGGACATGTTTACTTCAGTTTAGTACTCACTCTGCTAGAGAGGAGTCTGGTGAATGCATTCATTAAAATAAATACACAAGATCTCACGTGCCCTAGATGCAATTATTGAATTGCCACGACAATTTGGGGGCTCGTCCGGGATTTCTAACTTGAGAGTTTTTTCAGCCTAGTCTCCCAGGTGAACCGTGCACGGCCGGTGACTTGAGTCTCCGGAGCTCTACCTCCTGCCAGTGACTGTAACCAGCATACTGGAGTGAGACGAGGGCGCCTGGAAGAGAGACTGAGGACATCTCAATAAGAAATTCTGAGGGAAAAAGAACACGGCAGGTGAGATCAATACTTGTGTAAATTAAGGTTTGCTATTTCTAGGAAAAATTGTTTGTGGATTAGAACTGGTTCGCTATTTTTAGGAAAATAATTTGATGTAAAAAGGCTGACCAGGGCCGGACAAGTACAAGGTACAAAGACTCGCTATTATTCGCTAAAGGACCGACGGGTCTATTAATAGTTTTTGAAACATGAATCGAATAAAGATAGGGTATCCCGTAGGTTACTAGGATCGAGGTAACAGTACGGTAAAGCGAGCGGGATCCGAGAATGGAACAAGAATGAACCGTACCGAGATTGAGGTACTGTGAGGCTTTGGTAACTAATAGAAGATAACTAATATATAGTAAAGATAAAAGCGTTCAAAGAGGAAAAAAAAAAAATTATAATAGGAGGGGTATAATAAGAATAATAGTAATATTAATAAATAATACAATTATTAATGATGAGAATAATAATTTGTAGGGTGCCCGGATCTAAAATGGGAAATAAGAATTCGGTAATAACCGGGGCTGCAAAGGTAATGTTGGAGAAACATGGTGAAATGGCACTAGAAGGGTTACAATATTGGAGAAAAAAGGGTTTTCCAGAAATGGGGAGTTTATGTTTGGAGAAATTGAAGGAATTAGAGGATGTGTTATTAGAGTCGGAAAAGAAAAAGAAAATATGAAAACGTGTTGGTATTTCATTTGTGGAAAAAAGAGGGTGAGTTAAGAGGAAAATTCTGATGAGGGACAAGCGAGTGTAGAGAGTGTAGGGAACTTTAATCTGTCTGTCATCCGTAATACAGATCGGGACTTGGACCGGACTGCCCCACACCTGCGAGTGCTCCACTGTCCGCCGCCACCACCCGCCTACGCAGCAGCAGCAGCAGCAGGCCCCATATTTATAGTGATTCTTCGCAGAGACTGAGTCCTTTGTTACTGGGTATGACTTGATAAACTTCTCCTTTCCTGTCCTATGGCCCAATTACAGGAAAAGAGTAAAGATCACGCCATACCCTCCCCATAAAAACCCTTTTTGGGAAAAAAGGGTTTTTGGGGTAAAACTTATTTGTTAATGACATCATAGATGGAAGTATCTTGCATAACAAGGGGAGTTACAAACAGTGTCTTACATAATGACCATGAAAACATTCAAGTATACTTTACAGCAGCAATCTCTTAAACTAAAACCCTGAGATTTAGTTGTGGATTGAGGTAGCTTATCCTTATAACATTAACATCAGCAACATTTCAGAATATACACACAAAACCAAAAAGTAATCAGAAGAAATAACAATCAGCATAGTAAATAACAATCGAGATTAGAATAATGGTTCACGTTCGATTCTTATGTCAGAAAGTGGATATCCAGAAGGGTCAGTCACAAGCACATTCATCATCATTGTCTCTGTGGTCTTGAAACAAGAAGTGACAATTCTTTTGAAACAGGTGATAAGTACCATGAAGAGGAGTAATATGACTACCATATAGAGCACATACTTCAAAATGGAATTCCCTAGGTTTCCTAAGCATTCGCCCCAATGGGTCCCATTTTTCAGAGTTGTGTTCGTGCAGTTCATCAATGTTCTTGCGCATATCATCTAAAATGGCGCATATCATAAAAAGTGATATTTTCAGATGTGTCAATGATATCAGTACAACATTCCATACCTATTACTGTACATGTTCCGCCTGCAGCCGCTAATAGGTAGTCCAAGGCGGCCCTGTTCTGCAGTACCATGAGCCGAGTAGATGCAAGTTGGTTTGAGAGCATAGATAGAGCCTTTACAGAGCGGTTGGCTATTGTTTCCACTGTCACAGACAAATCACTGACTTGGTCAAGAGCCGACATGACACCATAGGTAGGGAACAGAGATCCTAAAATCCTGGTCCATTTAGTCTGTTGATGAGTGTAGAAAATATCTTTAGGTATGGAACGTTTACGTTACCCTCTAACGTCCACTTAGAGGGTAAAAAATCATACGCAGAGTTATTGCAAACCCAGTATAGCCCCTGGGGTGCCGGTAGCGCACAGGAATCTGTCACATGGAAAGTCATAGAAAGTTGACTTCGCCACGTGGAACCTTCGTTAGTAAATCTTGTGCGGGAAGCGATAGGAAGATCATAGGTTTCAGTGCAGTACAGTTCATTTAATGTTCCTACTGGAGTAGTTGATGATCTTCCCGTGTATGTGTTCACCGTGCTTTGGGCACACCATAAGAAAGGGCCGGCGATCGCAGCTATCGTGACTGGAACGGCCCTTTCACATCCCATGCATGTCGGGGGATAGTTGCCGACCTTTGTAGTACCTGTGCACTGAAGTGGTCTCAGTGGATAGTGGGTAATATTATCACATTCCCTTTTTATCCATGACCAGTCCGCATTCTTGGAATTCATTCTGATTCTATAGCACACGGGGATAACGGGACAGCCATTAGGGGTATTCTGGAGGAGACGGAACGTGGTCCAACTCTGCATACTTTGTTAATTCCGAAATGTGCCTTGGATATTGTTGATATCCTTAAGGCTATATTCCAACTGGAACAGGGAATCCGTTCCATTGTCCCGGCCGTCTGTCAGGATAGCCTGGGACCTCACAATGACGCTGAAGAGGAGGACGATTCCAACGTAGAGTCGTCCCCCGGCTTGGGGTTGCTCCCTCTCGGAGTGGCGTGTTGGTAGCGACTGGTGGAACATCTTGCCTCGTTGTCAGGGCTGGGTCTGCTGCGATCTTGCGGTGCTGGGTCGGTCGTCAGCGGTGGTGCCCGTCTGCAATGGCTGGCGTGGATCCAGGTAGCCCTTTCAGCTACCTTGACCGCTGATGAGGTGACCAGCAGGACTTGGAATGGTCCTAACCACCTCGGTGAGCGCCAGGTTCGCCTCCGATAGTCCTTCACCACGATCCAATCCCCTGGTTGTAGGTCATGGAGTTGCCCCTCCTTGGATGGTGATAGGGCCTCTTTGACCTGTGAGCGTATAGTTTGCAGAGTTTGAGAAAGATTAATACAATAATCAATCATACTGTGATGAAATTGCTCTGTGCTCATGTTGCTGTCGTGTGGTGCACCTGTCCCCATTGGCATGGGTCGGCCCATCAAGACCTCATAGGGGGACAGTCCTACCTTAGCTCTGGAACGCCCCCTCATGGCCAGGAGGACCAGTGGCAGGACCTTTACCCATGACATACCTGTTTCCGCAGTCGCTTTGGCCAATTTATTCTTTAACGTACCATTCTCCCTTTCTACTGCTCCCCCACTCTGGGGATGGTAGGCACAGTGGGTGCGCAGATCAATTCCCACATACTGAGACAGCTGCTGAATTGCTTGGTTCACGAAATGTGAACCGTTATCACTGGACAATTTCTTTGGTATTCCCCATCTCGGAATGATCTCTGTAATCAAGGCCTTAGCAACGGCTGCAGAGTCAGCCGCCTTAGTGGGAAATACTTCAACCCATTTGGAAAACATGTCTACTATTACTAAACAATATTTCTTTCCCTCACATGGTGTCAACTCCACAAAATCCATCATCAGGTGATCAAACGGTAACAATGGTGGTGGATGATGGCCTAGCTCGACCTTTCGTCCCCTCCCTATATTGTTTGTGATACACACAAGGCACTTGGCACAAAAAATGTGTGCATAATTTGAGAATCCTTGTGTGTACCAATGCCGATTGATACTATCTACCATTCCCCCCTTTGACACATGATCTTTCCCATGTGTCATAATAGCGTAGATAGGAAACAAACATTTAGGCAAGCATGGCCGCCCATTCGGGCCATACCACAATCCATTGTGATACTCTGCCCCAGCCGATTTCCATGACTGGCGCTCTGCGGGCACGGCCCTAGTTTGAGCTCTCGCCAATTCCTCAATCGTGACTGAGGGCGTCAATTGTGCCATCTGCATGGCGGATGCGAGTGGGGCCTTAGCAGCCGCTTTAGCCCCTTCATCTGCCATCGCGTTCCCTCTAGACACCAGGTCCTTGGCCCCTGTGTGCGCTTCACATCGACATACAGAAATGGCGGCAGGTAAGAGTATAGCATCTAGCAGGTTAGCAACCAATTGTGCATGATTAATCCGTTTCCCTGTGGATGTGAGGAACCCTCTCATCTTCCACAAGGTACCAAAATCATGAACAACTCCAAAAGCATACCTACTGTCTGTATAGATGGTAACTCGTTTACCTTCCGATAGTATGCATGCTCTGGTTAGGGCAAACAGTTCAGCTGCTTGTGCTGATAGGTGAGGAGGTAGCCTAGCAGATTCCACCACGCAGTCCTGCGTGGCAATGGCATAGCCCACTTCGTTAACCCCTGTTGTTGGGTCCTTTCGGCTAGAACCATCAACATACAACACATCCGTCCCCGGTGGCAGTGGTGTAGCTGTCAGGTCCACACGTGGTGTGCATAGTTCATTAATGGTGGCCACACAGTCGTGTGGCTCCCCATCTTCGGGAGTAGGCAGCAGGGTGGCCGGGTTCAACACTGTACACCTCTGCAACACAACGTTAGGCATAGACAGCAGCACGTGGTGATACGACAGAAATCGTGATGCTGTTAGGTGTGATGTTTTCTGAGTTAGCAGAATAGATGAAACCTCGTGGGGTACAAGCAACGTTAATGGCATGTAACCCACTAGCCCCCTACTGGCGGCAACCGCCATTGCCGCTGCTGCTACTGCCTTCAAACAATGTGGTAAACCAGCTGCCACCGGGTCTAGCTTGGATGAAAAATAGGCAATAGGACGCAACCTGCCCCCATGCCTCTGTAGTAGTACTGACGTCATATACCCATCTCGTTCCCCCACTGTCTGCGTGAAGGGTTGTGTATGGTCTGGTAGACCCAAGGTAGGTGGGGTCATAAGGTCTCGTTTAAGTCGTATGAACGCAGCCTCTGCTGCTGGTGTCCACGTCACAGAGTCAGTCGGGGTCAAGTCGTGGCCATGTGTGATGTCTTGGAGTGGCTGCACTAAATTTGCATAATCGAGTATCCACTGTCTGCAGTAGCCCGTCATTCCCAAGAATCCCATCATTTGTCTCTTTGTAATGGGTTTCGGCATTGCCTGGATTGCCTCTATCCTGTCCTCGCTAAGGGACCTGCCATCTGGTGTGAGAATGTGACCCAGGAATTTGACCTTTTGTGTAACAAATTGTAATTTAGCTAAACTGGCCTTGTGGCCCTGGCTGGCTAAATACTTTAACAGCACAACGGTGTCCTGTTCACACACTTTTGGGTCTGGAGAACACACCAGGAGGTCATCTATACTGAATTAGTGTGCTTCCCCCCGGGAGGACTAAATGAGCCAGATTGTCATGCAGCGCTGCAGAAAATATGGCTGGTGATTCACAATACCCCTGCGGCATTCTAGTCCAAGTATATGGTTTCCCATTAAATTGAAAAGCAAACCAATTTCAGTTTGCTGGATCCACCGGCATGCTAAAGAACGCGTTTGCTAAGTCGACTGTAAACCACTTGTAATTCCCAGGTACCTGTGTTAATAGGGTGTGCGGATCTGGAACAATGGGTGTTCTTGGATGCACTGCATCATTTAACTTTTTCATATCTTGGACAAACTGCCATGAGGTTGGTTGTCCTGCAACGGGTGCCTTTTTCACAGGGAATATTGGAGTGCTACATGGTGAATTTGGACACGGAACTATCACACCGGCTTCCAACAATGAGTTGAACACAGGTGTGATACCATCAATTGCCTCTTGGCGTAACCTGTACTGGGGTTGTCTGGGCCTGTATGCAGATTTGGGAGTGACCACTAGGGGCTCCACACCTTTTATGCGGCCCACATATTTATTTTCAGCCCACAGGCTGGACGGGACCCCAGCCAATCGTGGGTCCTCCAACGTCATCTGTGGGAGCATCAACTCCTCCCTACTGTCGCCCATTTGGTGTATTGTCACTCTGGGCCATCTGCTCTCCAATCACATGTGTCCCCCCCCCCTTGACACCAATGACCCCAGTTCGGACCATGTCATGTCGGGGGTTTTTGCCAGGGACCCATGTGGTTCTGCACCAGCAACCCCATAAAACCTTTCACCTTCCTCACGGGAGGACACTTTTTAACATGCTACATTTCTCATATCAAAGCAAACTTCCCCCTTTAACGTTGGCGTTGTATTCGCCCCATTAAACCATAATTCTTCAAATTCTGGTAACCGCCCCTCATAAGATATCCTGGCAGTACAGTGCAAATCATTTGTGGGCATATATTGTACCTCTGACTGACCCTGCATGCAGTGATGTGCGTCTGTTATCAGTATGTCAGCTGTATCCTCTGATCTCTCTGTCAACAAGTCCCACGTATAAGAATACTCTGGCGCGCATCTCGCACCTCAAGTTTCACGTATTTTATTGTCACACAATTCACAATTTACACGCGAGTATAAGCAGTGAGTGAAAAACTTTTTGTGCAAAACACCCGACAACCGACAGTAATTATAAAAGAATACAAAATAGAATAGAACAAAAAAATAGAAATAGAACTGTGCAAAATAGAAATAGAACTATGAATAGAAATTCTGTGTAAATAAGTAAATGAAATATAAAATGAAATATACAACAAAAATATCCAGGTGAGCAATACACATATAAATCAATGTACTAAAATATACATTGTTATATGCTGACATTCACAGAATGTCACAGAATAGCTTCTCAGACAGTCAACACAACACTAGCACCAGCAATTGGCACCAGGACTAGCACTAAACCAGTACTAGCACCAGCACTAGCAGTAACACTAGCACCAGGACCAGCACTAGCAGTAACACCAGCACTAGCACCAACACTTAGCCTGCTGCCAGCACTAGCTCCAGCAGTAACACTAGCACTTATCACCAGGACTAGCACTGGCAGTAACACTTAGCACTAGCACTTAGACATTGATGCCGAACTTGTTCAGCAGCCTGATGGCCTGACTGTGAAGCTACCCCGGTCCACTGGGGGGAGGTCTAACAGGACCTGCGCCGCCGGCCCTTCCAACGCCAAGGCCAGGTGAACTGCCGCCTCCTCGTCCCCCCACCGGCCAAACTGCACCGCCATCCGCACTTGGGCAAGGTACGGCCCCAATGGTGTGGTTCCGCCATATCGTGGGAGCTTTACTGTGCTTCTGTATGACCCCAGGGTGGGCGGGGAGCTGGCCGGTGGGTCATGTTCTGTTAATGGGGAGGTTACCAGCATCCCCTGGCTGCAACTCGGCATGGCAGGCATCGGCGCTGGAGTATCCACCCCGGTCACTGGGTGACGGACGGCCTCCCATAGGCTGCCACCGAGCGGCCCCCGAAGCTGCTTCTCCCTCGTCGCACGCGGCCCTGGCGTGCTGGCGCCACCTGGTGTAACTGGGAAATACACCCGTCGCTCCATCTCCCCGAATAGCGTCCTCAATATCGCGGAGTTCGCTGTCCATTATTTTTTTCTTCTGACACCAATGTAACGAACACCGCGGAGGAGCAGGCAGAGAGGAGGCGGACGCGGAATATAATTAACCTTTTATTAACCCAAGAACAGAGAACCACTTGCATCACTCGAACTCCTGCAGTAACTCAACCGCATGGCCACAACCCGTGACCACACCAAAACTTCCCATAATCCCTCGGGGCCCTTTACGTCATCTAGCGGCTGTATGGTGGCCACCCCCTGGCCGCTACAATATGTACCCTTTAACAATACAACAATAACCCTATCTTGTCTTGGTTAAAAGAAACTAAAACTAAAACACTGTGTGTGTGTGTGTGCACGTGTGTGTGTGCGTGTGCTGCTCTCAGACCAAGATGGTGCAGCACATCAGGAAGAAGCACGCAGAGCTCAGCCAGCTGACGGTCCAGACGCCGCTGACTGCCGCCGCCGTCATCAGCAGCTCCCCTGCCGTCCTCAGCACCGCCGACAGCACCGCCACCGCCTCAGAGGCCGTCGCCGTGAGCTAACTATCTGGTCGCTAATTCCGACGCCACGTGTGACGGACAATTAATCTCCGGGTCCAAACGCCAAACCTTCAGGTCCCAAAGCAAAACACAGTGGGCGGAGCCTGTAAATGTTTTAACCATCACTTCCTCCTTTAGTGAGGCACCATTGAGAGATAAACATTAAAAATGCTAAAGGTACTATAAGTAAGAATCAGTGCATTCTGAGCTCCTTGGCTTGAGACAATAACAATCAAATGTTAGTTAAATCTAATGTTAGTTCTAATCATCATTAAACGTTGTACACATTTAAAAAAAGCTATGAAATATATATATTTTTAATTATCCACGCTTACATGCCTTACACTTCGTTCCTTTTTCCCGCAAAATCCGACCTGGCTCAAATATAAGAGAAATCAGCCCAAAAGCAGAGAGTCGGGGAAGCTCTCATGTTTAACTTCAACCACAACCTGCTCATTAACTGCTAGAACTAACATTAGTTTCTAATTGTTATTGTCTCAACCCACGGAGCTCAGAATGCACTGATTCTTACTTATAGTACCTTTAAAGTGTTTTAATTTGTGATGATAAAAAAAAAAGTACTTTAATAATTAAAAAATATGTATTTTTTGACTCTGGTCAAACACAGAGGGACACAGCGTTGTGGCGTGTTGAGAAGACGACCGCCTCAGTAGCCGTGGATCATCATGCTAATGTGTTAGCCAGTGTGTGAGCTAGTTTAGGAGGGCAGAGCATGAGGCTGTGAGGGAAATAAAAGACTCAAGGCTTTTATTGTGAAACTCCCTCTGGGCACAGACCACGGACCTGCTGACCCAGGCCATGACGGAGCTGTCCCAGACCCTGAACACAGACTACCGCACGGCCCCGGGGGGACTACCAGAGGATCCAGTACATCCCTGTGGCCCAGGCCGCCGCCGGCTCCCTGGCCCAGCCACAACACATCCAGCTGCAGGTGGTGCAGGTGGCACCGGTAAGACAAACACGGCATCGGGCAAGCGTGGGTTTAGAAATGGAAATTACCTTGGTGTCTGCCAAGGGGCCATTCTGGAGAATGAAGCTGTGCAGATGCACAGTAGCAGAAATATGACATAACATGTCATAGCAGAAATAGATACATAAGATAATAGAATCAGAAGCATATGTATCCAGAGTATTTCAATACAGCATAGGGAAAATGGCATATGAATCCAGAAGTAGTTGAGTAATTAATAATCTAATGAGTAATCTAAACATTATCAAGTTCATTTTAGCATGAATGCTGAGTCCCTCGATAGAACGAAGCGCCGTTGTGTATTCCTGTAATCAGTTCCTTGACAACATGTTGACGTGTTGAACGTGTGCTTTTGGTACAGGCGGTGTGTGTGTATGTGTGTGTGTGTGTGTGTGTGTTCCGTCCATCTGTCTGTCATTGTAATTATTTAATATATAATTCTGTTTTTTAAACTAATATTCCCTCTTACCCCGGGGTCGTGACCTCTGACCCGTGTGCGCGCGGTGCCTCAGACCCACCACGTGATCTCCTACGGCCAGTTGGAGCTGGATCCCAAACAGGTCTCCCAGGTGTCCCAGACCCCCCTGCCGGGACACAGACCATGCCCCCGAACAGGAGCTGCAGCAGCAGCAGCCTGCCAATCAGCAGCCCAACACCCAGTACATCATCACCACCACCACCAATGGCGGCGGCGTGACCAGCGAGGTCCACATCACCAAGCCCTGACCCCTGAACCCTGACCCCTCACCCTGATTGCTGTTGTCGTTTTGGGGATTTTCACACATACCAACCTTTTTTTGGAAAACATTGTTTGTCTTTTTGTTTGAGAGTCAGCACCTCCAAGTCTGAGGCCATGGTTCTCTGCCGGAAAAACGGTGGAGTGTTCTCGGGGTCTTGTTCACGAGTGAGGGCAAAATGGAGCGGGAGATGGACAGACGGATTGGTGCAGCGTCTGCAGTGATGCGGGCGCTGTACCGGTCCGTTGTGGTGAAGAGGGAGCTGAGCCGGAAGGCGAAGCTTTCGATTTACTGGTCCATCTACGTTCCAACCCTCACCTATGGTCACGAGCTTTGGGTAGTGACCGAAAGAATGAGATCGCGGATACAAGCGGCCGAAATGAGTTTCCTCCGCAGGGTGGCTGGGCTCAGCCTTAGAGATAGGGTGAGGAGCTCAGACATCCGGAGGGAGCTCGGAGTAGAGCCGCTGCTCCTCCGCATCGAAAGGAGTCAGCTGAGGTGGTTCGGGCATCTGATTAGGATGCCCCCCGGGCGCCTCCCTTTGGAGGTTTTCCGGGCACGTCCAACTGGGAGGAGACCCCGGGGCAGACCCAGAACCCGCTGGAGAGATTATATATCTCGTCTGGCCTGGGAACGCCTCGGGATCCCCCAGGAGGAACTAGAGAGTGTGGCTGGGGAGAAGGAAGCCTGGGGGGCCCTGCTTAGCCAGCTGCCACCGCGACCCGAACTCGGATAAGCGGACGCGAATGGATGGATGGATGGATGAAATACGTCAAACTTTATGGTCCATGAGAACTGTAAAAAAAAAAAAAAAAATGTATTACCTTACCTACACATTTAATCCCTTCGGTCACAATAGTGACCGTAATTTGATGATGACCTCCCCTATCCCCCTCCACTGTTTTGTGTTCAAACGGTCGAAGAGGCCTGCAACCACTAAGACTCCAGAACACATGGTATACAGCCCAAATGCTGCACAATGTCAAACAAAGCTGCCCCAATCCAATGGATCTTTTCCATTGGAGAGATCACCATTGAAAGATCACCATTGAAATGTCCAACCGCTACACCACCCAGACTAAGGACAAGCAACTGCATCCGAGTATGGATGAGCTCCTTACATTCTAAACCATTTTAGTTACAAGCTATGGAGCCTTGCCTCATCCAGTGGTTACATGCAAGGTCAGGTGCCTCAAGGCTGCAAGTTCTTTCGGTGTCTCCTGGCCCACCCCCGGTAGAGCCCTCGTCTCCCAGCCTTCTGGGCTTTGCTCCTTGCTTCTCCTTCGCTACCTGAGATAGAGCCCCCTCACCTGGGGAACTTTCCACTGCATCCTGGGACGATGGCTCCTGCACCCCCGTCCCCCCTACCGCAGAGGTAATATTTAGATATAGCACATGATATTGAGAATATTGATGTTGGGAAGAAATATTAACATAAGCCCCGTCTATGGAAAGATAACCATCATCTTCACAACTAATGACTAGCTACTAATTAAATATAATCTAAATATATACATATTAGACATATTCACTAATAAGCAATTGAGAAAAGCACCAAGGTGGACAGAGGTAAGCACTTGCTCGGTTGCTGATTGCTACCCGGGTGATAACCCACGCCCCTGCGCACCAACACACCCGATGGAGGAAATCACATGCTGTTGCTGATTAGCTAACCCCGGTGATAAGCCACGCACCTGGCCTTTTTAAGCGGTAACGGCACGTTCTTGTTACCTTGCGACACAAGATGATCTTTATTAATCCACACATATTGGTCACAACACAGCGGGAAGTGTCGGCCGCCAAACACACGCGCATGCAGGGAGGGTGGCCCGTGGAAACGCATCCTCTGCATTTAACCCATCCTGCTGCCCCTCCAGGGGCAGCCAGGAGCCATTTCACGGCGCCCGGGGACCAACAGCTCCAGGTTTTACGTCCACATCTTGGTCAGGGATGTGGACAGGAGAGGCGATCTTCACATGTTTTTTTTAATTGGGGTTCTTTTACTCCGTAAGGAGACCCCGCGGAGCACGGGGAGAACATGCAAACTCCACACAAAGGCCGGGAGATCACCCACTTGGGCACCCCACAGTTAATAGCGCCCCAGGCGGGAATCGATCCCAGGACCTTCTTGCTGTGAGGCAGCAGTGTGCCACCGTGCCCCACACACGCGTGGAAGCGGTTAGTATTCATCCGGTCGAGTTAGGATATTACATTTATTGGCTATGTAATGGGTTATTTTACGCTCACATCTGACCGACTGGACACGTTTGAGGGGATGAAGAAGACAACTGCAATGAAGTCGAAGCAGACAAATGTGGCGGCCTCGAAGATCAAAAATAAGATGCTCAGTGAGTGAAACGGCGATGAGACGCTGTTCGGACCGACGGGCACGTTGCTCAGTGCTGACAAGCGCTAATCCCGACACACGCAGCGGATTTACCACTAACCATACAAGTACTTTTAACTGTACCATGAGGAACCTCTGTCCAGTCAATTAGAATAAAAAAAACTAAAAAACAGCAGTTTCAAAAACGGTAAAACAACGTGCCTTTATTAACGCACCATAAATTTCTTCAGAACAATTGTGATACAAGTTATATACAGACAGATTCCTGTAATTATAAATAGATTAGTCTGGGATCCAGAAGTTCGACAAGATCATCTCAAGTCTGACTTTTCTTCCTCTCCAATCCCACCAGACAACAAGCACCCTGCAGACCGAGAAGGAGCGCAGCCACCAGCTGCAGCTGGAGGTCCTCAATGTCAGGAAGCAGATGGACGCCATACTGTTCAAACGCGCCATGGTGAGGGTCAGGCACAGGAAGGTGGTGGGTGTTGCTTCTCCTCTTGTAGGAGATTCCTTTGTTGCAATCTATTTTTAAATCTGCACTTAAATTTTATCGTCATCCAGATTCTAATGTTGAAGGAACTCTGGGGCAACGGCCTGCATCAGTTAAGCAGCATGGCCTACGTCCTCTCCTCTGAACACAAGATTAGAGTTTTCTACATCTGTAGCCTATTGTTGGTGTGTGGCAACATGCTGGGTCCCATTTGTCACAAGAATGCGATTGGCATCGGCAATTGATTGGCACCGTGTCGGCATTCAACCGTATCTTATTTTACACACAGGATGTCGGCGATCTGTCGGACGACTGTAAGACCAACCATCCGGATGAAAGCGGCGGTGGCGATTATAAAGTGAGCAACTTTCATCGATAAGTGAAAGAGTATTAATCAAAGCTCAGCATTTCTGTGGATTCACTGTGTGTATGTTTGAACCTGTGCCATCTGGTGTCTTGTTTCAGCGGGTTGCTTCTTCCAGAATTTCAGTATGGTGGATGGCCTGCAGGAGTTAAAAATAAGTCCTAATTAAAAGTAAATCAACGGGAGCATTTGGATCAGCCCCTTCGGGTTGCCTGGTCGGGGCAGGAGGAATGGGGTCTAAAAAGTTGGGGGCTGGTTGGAGGTTAAATCATAGTGGTTGTAAAAGGGGTTTGCAGTAAGGGGAGGGGGGTTTAGAGTCCGAAAGAGAACAGAAGAAAAGATGGGGAGAAAAATGCAGCACAGCTAAAATATGCTCTAGGATCAGAAAAATAATTAAACTGAAATAAAACAAGTTATGCCCCACAAAAATAGCCGCAGCCACTCACCAGGAGGGGGTGGCCCCAGTTGAAGACTTGTAGCCTAAATAGGCTCAAACGGTGAGTACAAACCATACATTTCAGGTTTGTAGCAGCAGGGTATTGATAGCTCCAGTCGGCCAGGTGGTGAAGTAGCCTATATGGTGTGTCCTTGTCTTTTGAAGATCTTCAGTGTGCACAACTTTTTTTGAGTAGTCGATGGCAGGTTACTCACTAACCACCTGAAGCAGACTGGAGACTTGACGATGGTGGAGAAAAAACAAGGCCCTGTATATGAGTATGTGGGTATATATGGTGTCCTTTCCTGGGTGTGGCCTTATCCTATTGGTTAATTGGTTAACAAGGCCCACCTGACACAACATTGTTGGTCCCTACATTCTGAATCCCTAAGCAAAGTGTAGGCCTAACATTAAAAACGAGGGTAAGTGGTTAAAAGGAGATAAGAGATAAACTAATCGCATAATGGTTAAAAAATAATATTAATATTGATTTAAAAAAAAGACGAGGCTCTGACAAGGTTAGGTTAGGGATAGGGTCCTGGTACCCTCTAGTGATGACCAGGAGGTAGTGCAGGGGCAACACATCCATTTAACCTATGCAATGTTTATTCATCTCCACGAAAGGAAAGGGAGAAGGAGAAA
This sequence comes from Coryphaenoides rupestris, assembly GCA_002895965.2. NCBI lineage: Eukaryota > Metazoa > Chordata > Actinopteri > Gadiformes > Macrouridae > Coryphaenoides > Coryphaenoides rupestris. Next base: position 1,208,675 of record PIJE02000021.1, read on the forward strand.
AGGAAAACGAGGATGGGGTGGGAGAGGTATTATTCATGGCCTGTACTGTATATAAAGAAAACAAGAAATCCAAGTAAAGGGAAAAAGCAAATGAGGTAATATATTCTGTTTGAATGGTGAACCATTCAATGTCTGCAGGTGCAAGGATGGTGGTGGGAAAAGTTGTTTATTGTAGAAATTAAAGCAAATAGAAAAATACAAAATTAATAATAATAATAATAATAATAATAAAGTGAGGGACATCAGCAGGAGGCAGAGACCTCCGGAGGTCGGGAGACCAATCTGAAACAATCTGAAACGAAGAATGGTTATGGTAGGAGGTCACAAGGGGGGTGGGTGGAGGGAAAAAGGATCCGGAGATTTTAACATGGCGGTGTGTGATGCTGGCTCTGATTAAGGGGCGGGAGGGTAACATGGTAATAAGGGGGAGAGGAAGGGCTAGGAGGGTTAGGGGTTAGGGGCTAGGGGTAGGGGCTTGGCTTAGGGTCAGGGTTGGGGCATGGTTTAGGATTCGGGTTAGGGTAAGGGGGGAGGGTTAGGGTTAGGAAATTGGGTTAAGGTTAAGGTTAAGGTTAGGGGCTTGGGTTAAGGTTAGGGTTAGGGGCATGGGTTAGGGGTAGGGGCATGTGTTAGGGTCAGGGTTGGGGCATGGTTTAGGATTCGGGTTCGCGTAAGGGGGGAGGGTTAGGGGCTTGGGTTAAGGTTAGGGTTAGGGGCTTGGGTTAAGGTTCGGGTTAGGGCTTGGGTTAAGGTTAAGGTTAGGGTTAGGGTTAGAATCCTCCTCCAGGGGGCCCTGGAGGAGAGTCTCCCTATCCATTTTCTCTCTGCTGATGACGCTGTCCCTGAGACCAACTACTGCATGACTCTAGGCCAGCGACAGACAGGTTGGAGATTTGATGTCGAATAAAATGAGCACATAGTGATTTGGCGGTTTTCTGACTTCTAACGTTGTAAAGATGTTGATATAGTCTTTGTTTTAATGTTGTTCCCATTTCCCCCACATATATTTTCCCACATGCTTTGCAGGTGATTGCGTAAATCAAGTTGGAGGTGGCCAGTGTGAATGTTTGCCAAAAGGGGGCCCCCAAGCTACCGGTTATATATTTAATGTTTTTCAAGTGTGGGTCACGGGTTGGATGTGAAGTGATATTGTGGTTAAGGGCTGTCGATATGCCATGATAATTTTCAATGGGGCCAGTGGGGGTATCAGTAGAAATTAGTTTTTGATGCATTTATTAAAGGAATTGAGATGGTGGGAAAAGGTGGTAATTAGGGGGATCAAATGGGATGCTGTGGTAGTTGTTGAATTGGTCCCCCCCCCCCCCCCCCGATGTAAACTGGGCGGCTAGTGAGTGCCTCGAATAATGTTTTGGTGGCCTCCTCCACATGGACGGGGGAAGGAACAGATACAATGGAAACGGATGAGTTGGGATTTGATGACAGAACGGAATATGTGTTTGGGGTGGTAGCTGTTGTGAAATAATAAAGAATGTCTGTCTGTGTCCTTAAAAAAAACTGGGTGCATTTACGGAAGGCGGAGTTCTCCCAGTAGGCTAAGTAGAAGTCCACATAGGCCGGAGAATACTTCCCTAACCCTAACCTTAACCTAAGCCCCTAAGCCTAACCCTCCCCCCTTACCCTAACCCGAATCCTAAACCATGCCCCAACCCTGACCCTAACCCAAGCCCCTACACCTACCCTTAAACCTAACCCATGCCCCTAACCCATGCCCCTAACCCAAACCCATGCCCCTAACCCTAACCCTCACCCTATCCCTAACCCCAACCCTAACCCTCCTAGCCCTTCCTCTCCCCCTAATTACCATGTCATCCTCCCTCCCCGCCTCTTAATCAGAGCCAGCATCACCATGTTAAAATCTCTGGATCCTTTTACCCTCCACTCAACCCCCTTGTGACCTCCTACCATAACCGTTCTTCGTTTCAGATTGGTCTCCCGACCTCTGCCTCCTGCTGATTATTGACTTTATTATTATTATTATTATAATATTTTTTTTTTTTTATCTATTTGCTTTAATTTTAATAACTTTCCCCACCACCATCCTTGCACCTGTAGACATTCTCTGCGGTTCATCATTCAAACAGAATATATTACCTAATTTGCTTTTTCCCTTTACTTGGATTTATTGTTTTCTTTATATACAGGCCATGAATAAAACGTCTTCCACCCCCATCCTCGTTTTTCCTGCTATCTCTCCCTTTTTCTCCCTCTGCCTTTCCTTTCGTGGAGATGAATAAACATTGCATAGGTTAAATGGATGTGCCCTACCTCCTGGCCATCACTAGAGGGTGCCAGGACCCTATCCCTAACCTAATCCTAACCCTAACCTTACTCCGACAATTACCCTTACCCTTACCCTAACCATAACCATACCCTAACCCTAACCCTTACCCTTACCCTACCCTTACCCTAACCCTACCACACGACCTTGTTGTCTACCACACGACCTTGTTGTCTACCACACGACCTTGGTGTCTACCACACGACCTTGGTGTCTACCACACGACCTTGGTGTCTGCTATGGTCTTGATGCCAAACCTGTTTCCCGATAATGTGTTATTTTCAAATCAAGTCAAAGTGTTCTATTGTCACATGTTCATCACAACACAGGGCCATTCTGGAGAGTGAAACTCTGACTGACATGGCAGGTGACAGTACGCAAAAAAGAGAGATATATATATGCATGTAAAATATACATATACAGTTGTGGTCAAAAGTTTACATACACGTGTAAAGAACATGTACAGAATGTCGTGGCAGTCCAGAGTTTCAAATAATTTCTACAACTCTTATTTTTCTGTGATAGAGTGATTGGAGCACATACTTCTTTGTCACAAAAAACATTCATGAATTTTGGTTCTTTTATGAATTTAATATGGGTCTACTGAAAATGTGACCAAATCTGCTGGGTCAAAAATATACACACAGCAATGCTAATATATGTCCCTTGGCCATTTTCACCTCAATTACGCGCTTTTGGTAGCCATCCACAATCTTCTGGCAAGCTTCTGGTTGAATCTTTGACAACTCTTGACAGAATCAGTGCAGTTCAGCTAAATTTGTTGGCTTTCTGACATGGACTTGTTTCTTCAGCACTGTCCACTATGGGTGGGCAACAATTTGGTATCGATCCGATACCAAGTAAATACAGGGCCAGTATTGCCGATACCGATACTTTTTACTTAGAAAAGCAGCTTATCTACTTTCGTGTAAGGGAGAGCAATGCGTCATAATTTATGAAGTGAATGCATCATCAATATGCAAATTAGAATGACAATTTTAATTGAATTTTCATGATCATTGAATGATTGTGATTTTTCCTTTAATTAGTTATCATGATTATGATCATAATAAAACACAGAACAAAGATTGCAGGCAAATAAAAAATACTTTTTATTAATTCACTCAATATTTGCAATTTTATCAACAAACAGCAATTTGCAAACATGAAATCTGCACAAAATTATTACTTGAGAACTGAGAAATGTTTACTTTTTCAGTTGAGAGTTTTGTTCAGTTTTTGTTCATAAACAATATAACAATATCAACAGTATAACAATATCAAAAATATAACAATATAACAAAAAATTCCCTTTCATTACACACAATTGTTTGTGAAAAATAATAGTGCAAATAAAGTCAATAGTGCAAATAACTAAACAAAAGCAAAAACTACTATTGGCTCTCTGTTAGGTGGAGGCGGCGGAGAACCCAAACGCAGGACTCAGACTCGGAGTTCCGACACAATAGACCTTTATTAGGATGTGTCGCGGGGGGGGTACCAGGACACAACAACGAGACAGGCAGGTCAGGTGACTGGCACGTGGGTGAAGGACAGGCAGACACGTAGTCAGGCAGGCAGGCTGGTAGACTGGCAGGCTGGCAGACCGGCAGGCGGGCAGACAGGCTGGCGGGGCAGGCAGGCAGGCGGGCAGGCAGCCGGACTAGCAGGCTGGCAGACGGGCAGGCGGGCAGACAGGCAGGCGGGCAGACAGGCAGGCTGGCCGGCGGACGGGCTGGCGGACGGGCGGGTAGCGGAGCGGACTGGCGGGAGACGGGTCGCGGTCCTGGGCAGAGGGGAGAAAGGTTATAATCCAGGACGCAGAACACTGAGATACCATTAGTAATGGATCCCTAACCATACTGGTTGATACAACGATCTGGCGATGAGTCGTCGGGAAGCCGGGGTTCTTATCTGGTCGTTGATTGTCAAGCGACGACAGCTGTGGACACCGGGCAGGTGCCGCTGATGACGCGGGGGCGGCACCGGAGTCTGGCGCCACGCCCACCAACACGTCGGGGAACCCCGATGACACGGTCGCAACCGTGACAGTACCCCCCCTCGACGGGAGCCTCCAGGCGACCCCCCCGGCTTGTCAGGGTGAGCCCGATGAAAATCTCGGATGAGTGAGGGGTCCAAAATTAACCCCCGGGAGATCCAGGCGCGCTCCTCCGGACCATATCCCTCCCAGTCCACCAGATATTGGTATCCCCGACCTCGACGGCGCACATCCAGCAGCCGCCGGACGGTGTAGGCGGGGTGGTCGTCGATGATTCGGGGAGGTGGAGGAGGGGTGGCTGGGGGACACAGGGGACTGACAGACACCGGTTTAATTTGGGACACATGGAACGTGGGGTGGATCCTCATGGACCTGGGCAAACTAAGTCTGACCACCGTGGGATTTATAATGCTTGTGATCTCATAAGGTCCAATAAACCGGGGGGACAGTTTCCTTGACGTGGCCTTGAGGGGAATGTCCCTCGAGGAAAGCCATACCTTCTGCCCCGGCTTGTACTCCGGGGCCGGAATCCGGTGACGATCCGCCAAGCGCCGGTTGCGGTCGGCGGTGCGGAGGAGAGCGGAGCGAGTCTCCTTCCAAATCCGCCGGCACCGGCGCATATGCGCCCGAACCGAGGGCACCGCAATCTCCTCCTCCTGGGCTGGAAAGAGGGGCGGCTGATACCCCAGGGACACCTCGAACGGGGATCTCCCTGTGGCGGTGCTGACCAACGAGTTGTGTGAGTATTCCACCCATGGCAGCATCGAGCTCCAGGAGGAGGGATTTCGGGCCACCACGCAGCGGAGAGCGGACTCCAGGTCTTGGTTGGCCCGTTCCGTCTGGCCGTTGGTCTGGGGATGGAAACCAGAGGACAAACTCACCGACGCCCCTAGTGCTTGGCAGAACGCCTTCCACACCAGGGAGACGAACTGCGGACCCCGATCCGACACCACGTCCCACGGAATCCCGTGGAGCCGGAGCACATGCCTGGTCAGCAGCCCGGCCGTCTCCTGAGCTGTGGGGAGCTTGGGAAGGGCCACAAAGTGCACCGCTTTAGAAAACCGGTCCACAATGGTTAGAATGGTAGAGTTACCTTTGGACGGAGGCAACCCGGTGACGAAGTCCAGAGCAATATGTGACCAAGGGCGACTGGGAACAGGCAGGGGACGAAGTAGGCCAGCAGGTGGTCGGTGAGATGTCTTGCCCCGAGCGCACACGGTGCAGGCTGCTACAAACGCTCGGGTGTCGACCTCCATCGTCGGCCACCAAAATTGCCTACTGACCAGTGACATGGTGCGGGCCCCTCCTGGATGGCACGCAATCCTCGAGTTGTGGCCCCACTGGAGAACCTGGGAGCGGACAGAGTCAGGCACAAATACGCGGTTAGGAGGGCCGTTACCTGGGTCGGGTTGACTCAGCTGGGCCTGCTTCACCAGAGCCTCCACCTCCCAGGTAACTGCCGCTACCACACAGGAAGACGGCAGAATGGTGTCCGGGTTGGCTGCAACCTCCTCCCGGGAGACGAACAGGCGGGACAAGGCGTCAGGCTTCGCATTTCGGGACCCCGGACGGTAGGTTAATGTAAATCTGAAGCGCCCGAAAAACAAAGCCCAGCGAGCCTGCCGGGAATTTAGGCGCTTGGCCGACTGGATATACTCCAGGTTCTTGTGGTCGGTCCACACCACGAACGGGTGCTCCGCCCCCTCCAGCCAGTGCCTCCACTCCTCCAATGCCAGCTTCACCGCCAGCAACTCCCGATTGCCCACGTCGTAATTCCTCTCCGCGGGCGAAAGCCGCCGGGACAGGAAGGCGCAGGGGTGGAGCTTCTGGTCCGATCCTGACCGCTGTGAGAGCACCGCCCCCACCCCCGAGTCCGAGGCATCCACCTCCACGACAAACTGGCGTGACGTGTCGGGGTTAACCAGGATTGGCGCGGAAGTGAAGCGCTCCTTAAGACCTACGAAGGCCCGCTGCGCCTCAGGGGTCCAGACAAACGGTCCTGCAGGGGAGGTCAGTCTAGTCAGGGGAATGGCTATGCGGCTATAGTCCCTAATGAAACGCCGGTAGAAGTTAGCAAACCCCAGGAAGCGCTGTAACTGCTTCAGGGACGTGGGTGTCGGCCACTCCACCACTGCCTGGATCTTCCCCGGATCCGCCCTCATCTGCCCGCGTTCTATAATGAAGCCAAGAAAAGCCACTGACTGGACGTGAAACTCGCACTTCTCGACCTTTACGAACAGTCTGTTCTCCAGTAAACGTTGCAACACCTGCCGAACATGTTGCACGTGCTCCTCCATGTTGCGAGAAAAGATCAGAATGTCGTCCAAGTAAACGCACACCGACCTATGGAGGAAATCCCTGAGCACGTCGTTCACCAGAGCCTGAAACACCGCCGGGGCGTTGGTGAGCCCGAAAGGCATGACCAAGTACTCGAAGTGCCCCAGCGGCGTGTTGAACGCCGTTTTCCACTCGTCCCCCTCCCTCATCCTCACCAAATGATAAGCGTTCCGAAGGTCCAACTTAGAAAAAACCGTGGCGTTGGTTAGAGGATCGAACGCGGAGTTCATCAGGGGCAGGGGGTAAGTGTTTTTGACCGTAATGTTATTAAGTCCCCGGAAATCAATACACGGGCGCAGGGACTGGTCCTTCTTTGTAACAAAAAAAAATCCCGCCCCTACCGGGGACGAGGAGGGACGGATAATGCCTGCCGCTAGTGAGTCTCTGATGTATACCTCCATGGACTCCCTCTCCGGACGTGATACGCTATACAGGCGGCTGGTCGGTAGAGTAGCCCCCGGGAGGAGGTCGATGGCGCAGTCGTACGGTCGGTGCGGAGGCAGCGACAGTGCCTTCCGTTTGCTGAAAACCTCCCCGAGGTCGTGGTAGACAGCAGGGACGGACGACAGGTCTGGACCCGGAAGCACCGGCAGGGCTGCCACGCCATCTGGAGGAGAGAGAGCAGACTGCAGACAGTAGGACAGACAATGTGTACTCCAGCCCATTACCTTGCCTGTGGCCCAGTCGAGATGGGGGTTGTGCCGCTGCAGCCAGGGGTAGCCGAGGATAATCGGGGCATTGGGTGAGGGGATGATGTGAAACTGAATGGTCTCCCGATGGTTACCAGAGAGAACGAGGTGTAGAGGCATAGTGCGGTGGGTGACCCGAGCCAGGAGCCTCCCATCCAACGCGTTCGCGTCCAAGGGCGTAGCGATTGGTTCCGTGGCTAGCCCGGTCCGGGCCACTAGAGCGGCGTCGATAAAACTCTCGTCGGCCCCGGAGTCTACCAACGCCACCAGAGGCAGAGTCTCCTGGCCCCAGCACAGGCTCGCCCTCAACTGCATGCGAGGGAAACTATCCGTAGATGTTCGGCTCACCAGTACCCCCACCGCTACTGGCGAGCCCTGCCTTTTGGGCGAACCGCGCAGGTAGCCAGCCGATGGCCCAACTCCCCGCAGTACAGGCACGCCCCTGTCCGCATTCTGCGCTGTCGCTCCGCCGGCGACACACTGGTGTTACCCAGCTGCATGGGCTCCCCATCCGGAGGAGGCGCAGGAGGCGACGCTTGGGCGGGGGCCCCCGCCCCGGGACCGGACCAATGAGCGGCTGGGATGGCGGGTGGGATCCTCGCCCGTTGCCTGCGGCGCCCCTCTAGCCGGTTGTCCAACCGGATTGCCATTGTAACCAGTGTCTTAAAATCACTGGGCTCTTCACGGGCAGCAATCTCGTCCTGCAGTTGGTCATCCAGACAGTTCAAGAACGTGCCGCGTAGTGCTGCGTCGTCCCACCCCGCGTCAGCCGCCAACGTCTTGAAGTCTATCGAGAAGTCGGCTACGCTTCTCTCTCCCTGGCGAATGTTCGCCAGCCGCTTGGAAGCGTCGCCCCAGTGGTCGGGGTGATCAAAAACATCCCGAAACTCCGCACTGAATTCGTCAAACGAAACCCCCGTGATCGGCCGATGGGAGAAGATCGCCTCTGCCCAGGCTAACGCTCTCCCTCTCAACAGGCCGATCACGAAGCGCACCCGCGACTGATCGGTCGGGAATGTCCGCGGCCGCTGGTGGAACACCAGGGAGCACTGCAGGAGGAATCCCCGGCAGCGTCCAGCGTCCCCCGAAAAGTGTTCGGGGTCCGGAGCGTAGGACTCCCAGGTGGGTGGAGACGCCGGGGGGACGGTCGGACCGGGCTGGGCTGGCGAGGATCCGGCTGCAGATAACCTGGAGACCTGTGTAGAGAGTTGGTTGATCTCGTGGAGCATCGCCTGGTTCGCGTCCATGAGGCTGCGAAGAGCCTGCTCATGACGGCCCAGGAACTCGCCCTGGGTGGTGAGTACTCGCTCTAGTCGGGTCGACTCCGAGCCTGGGTCCGCTGGGTCCATTGTTGGCCAGATCGTTCTGTTAGGTGGAGGCGGCGGAGAACCCAAACGCAGGACTCAGACTCGGAGTTCCGACACAATAGACCTTTATTAGGATGTGTCGCAGGGGATACCAGAACACAACAACGAGACAGGCAGGTCAGGTGACTGGCACGTGGGGGAAGGACAGGCAGACACGTAGTCGGGCAGGCGGGCTGGTAGACTGGCAGGCTGGCAGACCGGCAGGCGGGCAGGCGGGTTGGCAGCCGGACTAGCAGGCTGGCAGACGGGCAGGCGGGCAGACAGGCAGGCGGGCAGACAGGCAGGCGGGCAGACAGGCAGGGAGGCGGGCAGGCAGGCGGACGGGCTGGCGGACGGACGGGTAGCGGAGCGGACTGGCGGGAGACGGGTCGCGGTCCTGGGCAGAGGAGAGAAAGGTTATTATCCAGGACGCAGAACACTGAGATACCATTAGTAATGGATCCCTAACCATACTGGTTGATACAACGATCTGGCGATGAGTCGTCGGGAAGCCGGGGTTCTTATCTGGTCGTTGATTGTCAAGCGACGACAGCTGTGGACACCGGGCAGGTGCCGCTGATGACGCGGGGGCGGCACCGGAGTCTGGCGCCACGCCCACCAACACGTCGGGGAACCCCGATGACACGGTCGCAACCGTGACACTCTCATTCATGACCTTTGGCTTTTTGCCCCCAAAGCCCTCCTGTGTCCAAGGAATTATCCCCTGAGGTCCCCTTTTGGGCCCTGTCCCCATGTTGAGAACTACAGGTTTTTGTTCAGAAACAATAACATGTTTACATTTTTCCCTTTTATTGCACTTCTTCTCTGACTTACTAACTGGCCTAGCCTGGAAATCCAGACCTACATCTAGAAAGCTGTAGGTCTGGTAATGAGCAATGAAAATGGCCCAACTCGAGGGGCGGCACCAAGAATGCGTTTGAAAATATCACTGCACGCAATTGGATAACACTACGACCAATCAGAAGAATACACGGAAACGAGTTTGTTTTGGAGAATAGTTTGACAGAGAGACGTAAATGTAGCCTAATGGAAATACCACGGAGATACCACTTTGGCAACGCAACGTTAACCTTGTAATATTCTTAGTCAAGGAATATTGAAATAAAGAGATGCAACCGAGTTGTCGTTTATGGATGTTTAATAGCAACTGCGCATGGTACCGAGCATGGGCGTAGAATTTAGTGGGGACTGCAATTAACGGAGCACCCCCCCCCCATCAGAACCGCAAATTAACGGAGCACCCCCCCCCATCAGAACCGCAAATTAACGGAGCACCCCCCCCCCCCCCCCCCCATCAGAACCGCGAATTAACGGAGCACCCCCCCCCCCCCCATCAGAACCGCAAATTAACGGAGCACCCCCCCCATCAGAAACCGCAAATTAACGGAGCACCCCCCCATCAGAACCGCGAATTAATGGAGCACCCCCCCCCCAGACAAAAAATAACATGTTTTCAAAGTCATTAGAACTGTAATGGTTTTATTAAGTAAAAAAAAGTGGTATCGGTGCATCCCTAGTTTGTACAGATACTCAGTCAACATTTTCGATAGCCATCTTGCAATGTTTACCGACTGATTCCGGACTGATTCCATCGCAGCGCTGACGTCATCTGTTTAGCCCGCCTCTGGCCCGCCTATATCAGATACACCGATGTGATTGGTTGATGTTCGAAACAACGGGCATAGCTAATGAGCATGTTACTCGTTACCAGAGTACTCGCTGAGCAAATTCAAATTGTGCTCTCGCGAGAACTCTGGATTTCCAGGGTATAACTGGCCTGCCTTAGAGAAAATACTTTCTGCAGGTACAGATGTTGCAATTACTCCCAGGTGTTTCTTGGCAAGCTTGCTCAGAGAGGGGAATGTTGGCTCATTCGCTTTCCACCAAAGAAGTGGGTCTCCATCCTGTGGAATTGGCTTCTCTTCTGAGTACCGGCGCATTTCAATAATGCCATCAGTGGCAGTTGTGTGATGCTGCTGGGATGCAAGGACTTGAGAGTCAAACTCTGTCCATATCCCACCTTTTGCTGCAAGTGGGGATGGAGAAGCCCCTGCAGGGGAGCTTGAGGTAGTTGCAGGAGCCATTGCTGAGACAGAGCTGGTGGCAGAGCTTGTGCTTGGTTCAGGAGCTGACACTGAAGGGGCTGAGGTCTGGTTCACTCTGCATTTCAGTGATGGGTCGTTTTTTCACAGCTTCAACATTTGCCATGTCACGGAACCCAAAGTTTAAAAATCTTGTGTCCAGGTAGGTGCTGACAGCAAGACCATAAATGGTTTCAATACCTCTGAAACTCAGCTAGCTGCTGAGCTGACAGCTCAGCAGCTAGCTTGCTACCTTGGCACTCATGAGATGCAGTTGATCTCAGAAGTAGTGTAACCAGGGGAATCACTTTTGAAACTGAAACATGTTTTTCAGTTGATATCTCTCTTGTTACTTCTTTAAATGGTCTCAGGGCATCAATGATGAGACGAACCATGGACCAATCTTCCTCACTCAAGCACAGTGAGCTCTTTCCAAGAAGACAAAGTACTGTAGTAACAGCTTCCTTTTGCTCAAGTAGTCTCTCGAAACATGTAGAACACAGTTCCACCTTGTTTCAACTGATTGTATCAGTTTGTGTTCTGGAAACTTCAGTTGTTTCTCAATTTCTTTGAGCTTCTCTGTTGCTTTTGTGCTGTGGTGAAAGAAAGCTATAATAGCACTGCACCTCTGCTGGATGTCAAGAAGATCAGGGAGAGCCTTAATGGAGTCTTTTACTACTAAATTTAAGGTGTGTGCAAAACATGGATAATGTGCCCAACTTGCTTTGCGCACAGCAGCAACCATATTGGCACCATTATCTGTGATTACAGCCTGAACCATGGCAGTTATGCCCCATTCATCACTGATTCTTTTTAATTGTGAGCAAATGTTGTCAACACTGTGTTTTCCTGAAAAATTACTGGTTTCTAGGACATATGCTTGCATTTGCCAGTTCTCAATGATATGGCATGAGACATTTAAATAAGCCTCTCTGGCTCTTGATGTCCACATATCCGTTGTGAGTACAACACTGTTTACAACATCCAGAGATTTTTTTCACTTTTGAGCGACACTCTTCATACAGTGCTGGTATTTTCCCTCCCATTACATTTTTCCTACTTGGAATCTTGTAGCGATGATCAAGTGTCTTTACAAAATTCCTAAAACCCTCATCTTCAACCACAGAGAGAGGTTGTAGGTCCTTTACAATCATTTCAGCAATTCTCATTGTGATATCCATAGCTCTTGGGGAATCACCTAGGTGAAATAACAAAATAATTAACCTATCTGCATGTAGCCTAAATATAGGAATACTAATGTTCCTTTGACAGTTAACACAAAAGGGTTATTATATTCAGCCATATTCATATAGGTATATATTTTTCAGTTCCAGTAAAATAATTCATTTAGTTTTATTTCAACTGGCTGAATATATTATATGACTGTCTGAATAGTCTATATTTAATCAGTCTGCTAAAATTACAACTATGATGACCAATTACACTTTGAAAACTAAAATTAACTAATGCTGGAGATGACTAAATCTTACTTTCACTTCTATAAATCAGCTACCTGGATAGTGTTGGCCATGCTGAAAGGTCTCTGACAGTGACTTCTGTCTCGGTGCCGGGGTCTGGTTGTGGTTTGGGGATTCCCCTCCTCCTCCCTCCGTTTATTTTGCACCTCGGAGTTCTCTTTTGGGTGTGTTTTCAGATGTTTGTGTAGCCAGTGGTATGCTAGAGAACGGATTAGCTTACATCCCAGTCACCAACGTACATGACTCTGATGTCTGGTTGACCCCTCGTAGAGTCATAGCAACAGTACAAGTTGTGGGGTTGGTAGTTGAAAATGACCCTCAAGTAGAGATTATTGGAGATGCAGTTTCTCACGAGTGTACAGCCTGTGTGTCTTCTCAAACAGCCAGCCCTTCAGGGAATGTAGATGTGGAGACTCTGCCTCTGGAGGGTCTCAACAGCATGGAGCAGATCCAAGCCAAAGCCCTTTTAGCGACGGAAAACTAGAACCTTCCAGCGTGCAGAGCCACATGCTGGAGGGAAGGTTATTGGCTCTGATTCAAGTAACCTGTCTAAACTTGTGGGTAACTGCCCAGTGATAGAGGTTACCATGGGAGGAGTGGGAGTTGACTGTTTATTAGACACAGGATCTATGGTCACGACCATTACTGAGAGTTGTTTTAATACTCATTTTGCAAGTGTTCCTAAGGGTTCTTTACTGTGGGTGGTTGGGGCTCAAGGCAGCAAAGGGAATGTAGATGTGGAGACTCTGCCTCTGGAGGGTTTCAGCAGCATGGAGCAGATCCAAGCCAAAGCCCTTTTAGCAAAATATAGCTCTTTGTTTGCTAAGAGTGAGACTGATGTAGGGTGCACTGATCTGATCACTCATGAGATTGCCCTAGATGAGACCCCAGTATGCCAGCCTTACCGCCGCATCCCTCCTTCCCAGTATGAGATGGTAAGAGCCCATATAAAGCAGCTATTGGATAGCCAAATAATTAGGGAGAGCTGCAGTCCCTATTCTTCTCCCAATGTACTGGTACAGAAGAAGGACGGAGGCATTGGGATGTGTGTTGATTATCGGCAACTAAATGCAAAGACCAGAAAGGATGCTTATTCCTTGCCAAGAATTGAGGAGTCCTTGGATGCTCTCATGGGGGCCCAGTGGTTCAGTACCATTGATTTGGCAAGTGGCTACAGCCAAGTAAAGATGGCGGAAAAGGATATAGCAAAAACTGCATTCTGTACACCCTTTGGCTTGTTCTTCCAGAAGAGAGTGAAGTATCTGGGTCACGTCGTCTCCATGGAGGGCATTGCCACTGATCCGGATAAGGTGGCGGCGGTGAGAGACTGGAAGACTCCGACAAACTTGGCAGATCTCAGATCGTTTCTGGGATTTGCCAGTTATTACAGGAGTTTCATTTTGGGCTTTGCAAAAATGGCTGCCCCCCTTCATCGAGTGGTGGCTCAGCTAAGCACTCCTGGTAAGAAGGGCAAGACTCCTAGGAAACCACTGGCGTCAGCTTGGACCCCAGAATGTGAGACATTTTCACCAGATTAGGGAAGCACTGATCTCAGCTCCTTTGTTAGCATATGCAGACTTTCAGAAGCCATTTGTCTTGGAAATTGATGCGAGTCATGGAGGTTTAGGAGCAGTACTCTCAAGAGCAGGGGGGAGATTTAGACCTGTGGCCTTTGCCAGTAGAGGGCTTAAACCTACAGAAAGGAATATGGAGAATTACAGTTCGAAACTTGAGTTTCTTGCACTCAAATGGGCTGTAACAGAAAAGTTTAGAGATCACTTGTTAGGGGCCCCTTGTACAGTATATACTGATAACAACCCCCTCTGTCACTTGAACACAGCAAAACTCGGTGCACTGGAACAGCAGTGGGCCTCCCAGCTGGCCTCCTTTAACCTCTCTCTGAAGTACCGTCCTGGAGCTAGGAATGGGAATGCAGATGCCCTGTCTCGACAGTACGTGGAGCCAAGGGTGTCGTCGGAGTCGGTCAGTGGGGACGCTTGGAGGAGAGAGAGTCTGTGCTGTACCGGCAAATCTATGCACCTGATGGAGGTAAGGAGATTCACCAACTCCTATTGCCCCGGTGTCTAAAACACAACATCTTATCTAACCTCCACAATAACCATGGGCATCCAGGGGTGGAACGCACGTTACAACTGGTACGAGCTTGCTGTTACTGGCCAAACATTTCCAAAGATGTGGAGAAATGGTGCAGGGACTGTGAGAGGTGCGTTTTAGCTAAGGCGGTGCAGCCGAAAGTTAAAACATTCATGAGTAGCCTTCAGGCTTCCCGGCCCCAGGAAGTTTTAGCTGTAGATTTCACTGTACTGGAGCCTGCAACAGATGGAAGGGAGAATGTCCTTGTGCTAACGGATGTGTCTTCTAATTATACACAGGCCATTCCCACCAAAGACCAGAAAGCCAGCACAGTGGCAGAAGTACTGGTAAAACACTGGTTCCATCTCTTTGGCCCACCCTGCCGGCTCCATTCAGATCAAGGCCGAAATTTTGAGAGCAACTTGATTCGACAACTGTGCAAGATATACGGTATTCAGAAGAGTCGCACTACACCATACCATCCGCAGGGTAATGGTCAGTGTGAGAGATTCAACCGTACCCTGCATGACCTACTCCGCACACTACCTCCTGACCAGAAGAGACAGTGGCCTCAGCATCTCTCACAGGTGACTTATGCATACAATACCACCCTCCATCAGTCTACTGGCATGACCCCTTACTATCTGATGTTTGGGCGAGAGCCTCGTCTACCGGTTGATAGGAGTAGATGAGGAGCAGGCGGAGGTGGGCACAGTGGAGGAATGGGTGCAGGAGCATCGTGAGTCCTTGGAGGAAGCGTATGGTTACGTGCAGCAGCGGTTGACTGCAAGGAGACAACAGAGAGATCAGAGGTTTCTTGGGCAGGTACATGATCCAGAAGGTGACCTTGTGTATACCAGGAACCACTCTGTGAAGGGGCGTAACAAGATTCAAGATGCTTGGAACCCCCCAGCTACATTGCTCCCATTGACCAGGAGGGGCCAGTGCGGCAAGTCCATCGCACGGAACTGAGAAGTGTGCCCGCTGCTGCCCTACGAGATGAAAGGAGGAGGTCAG
Source organism: Coryphaenoides rupestris (assembly GCA_002895965.2). Classification (NCBI taxonomy): domain Eukaryota; kingdom Metazoa; phylum Chordata; class Actinopteri; order Gadiformes; family Macrouridae; genus Coryphaenoides; species Coryphaenoides rupestris. Next base: position 1,224,036 of record PIJE02000021.1, read on the forward strand.
TTATGGAGCTACAATTGAATCAGGAGAATGGAGATGATGTAGAGTCAGATGACGAGTTAATGCCCACAGGAGTACTGATCTATGAGCGTCAAGTTGGAGATGACTGGAACGTTGGAGCTGAAGCGTTTCACTCAGAAGAGACCTTGGAGCCAGAGACTGACTGTGTAATGGGGGCTGATGAAGATGGTGCCTCTGAATCTGGGCTTGTAGAGTCTTCTGTGGGGGAAGGTCCTCGTCGGTCCTCCAGAAGGACAGCAGGGCAACATTCTAATCCTTTCCGACTACCCCAACCAGTGTAGGAGGCGAGTTAGGTGTTTGCAATGTGGCCTATGATAGTGTTTGTTTTTCTTTTTTTCTTTTCAGTACATCGTCGGGGCGACGATGCACTTGGAGGGGGAGGAATGTAGCCCGTGGTATGCTACCCTGGTGGATGTAGTCTGTGGTAGGCTACCCTGGTGGCTGCTAGCATGGATTGCTATAAATAGACATAGGAACCTTCGACTAGCAGCACGGTAGTGCCAGTCGAGAGGAGAGGGCAGGTGCACACCCACTCACATATCGGCGGCAGATTTGTTTGTGCGTGCTAAAGGCCGTATGACGGCATTGGTTGGAGTCTATTTACAAGCGTAACAGGGAACCGGGCAGATTCCCTTTGCTGCTCTTACTTTAGAGTCCCTTTTGTGTTATATGAAATGTTTACTAGTCCGCCTGGTATTTGGGCTGGTATTGAGGCAAAATATCTGGGGTTACCTCTATAGGGCAGACTAGTTTATTATTATTTTTTTGTTATTTGTTTGTTTGTTTTGTCTGTTAGCCACTTCCCATAGGTTTACTTACACAGTAGGCTGTAGGCGAGGAGAGCTGCATGGCTGGCAGTGTTAATTTCGTTAACGAAATGTTTGACGAAAAATATGCGTTAACAACCTTTTTCCCATGACTAAGACGTGACGTAGACGTGACGAAAACGGATCTTTGAAAATAAAAACTGTGACTAAATCTATTTTTACTTTCGTTGACGAGACGAAAATGTTAGTGGTGGACTAACGGACATTCAAAATTTCATGAATTATTAAAGAGTTTGGTTCCAAAACGTGATAAGCGCCATTTAAAAAAAATCGAGTTCTCACCACCAGGAGTTTGCCATTTGATCACTATTCAAAGTTCTACATTCAATTTCCGCAAAACGTGACAACCGGCTAGTTTCTCAGCATTATATTATTATATTATTATATTATTCCCTTTCTTTCCAAACTGTGATAAACGCCACGGCAGATTTTCAGCAGACTCAGATATATCCACTCGGCCAATCACAGCGCGCCATTCCCAACGACGTCACTAGCCTAGTGACAGCTGTCAAAGTCCTGTCAGAGACAACACACACACACACACACATATCGTAAGAGATTTTAAGCTAAATTATTCATTGAATGAAATAATGAATAACTTTGATGGAACAGAGGAGCCGGTGGTTGTTTCTACAGTGGGAAAAAAACATAAACCATCAAAAGATCATCATAGACGGGAGAATGTGAAGAAAATGCGACATTCTGGCGGTGGTCGCTATTTAGACCTTATTAAGACGCAGAAGAATCACCAGCAATGAGCTCATCAGCGTGACTACAGTCCGTCTTCTTGGTGTGTGTGTTGCCGGCGATTTCTTGCACACACACACACACATACACACCAAGAAGACGGACTGTAGTCACGCTGATGAGCTCATTTCTGGTGATCTTGATCAAAACGTCCAGTCTTTCTACGCTCATTCAACTAAAGTTGAACAGGACCAGGCGCTTCTGCGTCTTACAACAGTTAATAAGGTCCAGCGAGGGGGGGGAAGGCGCGCATTGTCGGGTTTTTATCAATCAGATGAATGCATCAAGTCGTCGCGCAGTATGTCGATCTATGCAATACATCATTAGAAGGATACCCGGTCTGGAACTGCTGTACCCAGCAGTTCCGGTCATCTTATTTTTTAAATGTGACTAAAACGAGACTAAAATGTAATGAATTTTCGTCGACGAAAACTAGACTAAAATGTTCTGAGTTTCCGTCGACGAAAACTAGACTAAAACTAAGAAGGATAAAAATGACTAAATATGACTAAAACTAATATGCATTTTTGTCTAAAGACTAAGACTAAATCTAAAATAGCTGCCAAAATTAACACTGATGGCTGGTTAGAAAACAGAATCACATGAACACCTATCTGTTTGCTGTGTATTGTAGCGACCCTGTCATTGGTCGGCCTGGCCGTCACTCTGCTCTCCGCCAACCTGGGGCTTGCATGGAGGCAGGTACTCATGCAGATTGGCGGAGGGGAGGGGTGAGGGCGGACCTGCAGGGTTTAGGAAGGGAAGTCTTGAAGTTTCTAGTAGTGTTTTCTCAGTTGTTGCGCTGTGACTGTTATACAATAAAGTACCGTGGTTTTGAGACCGCAACTCATGTCTGCGCGTCATCACTTGCGGCAGACATTACAGTATGAACACTTATCTGTTTGCTGTGAACTAGGTTGCTGTGCTTTTGCGTCTATATGGTGGTGAACCACACTTATTAACTTTTCTTGTTTTCACCATCCAGCCGGGGCCGACTCTGAGCTCGGCCTTGTCATAGAACCTATGGACTGATTAATTTTATATTGTATATTTAATAAACCTTGGCATTTTTTAATACGTTGTTTTCTCATTGATTAACTGTTAGTTAATTAATTAAGTTGTGAACGTAGGGACTTCTACATTTGTATAGGTTAGTGGTGTTGCCACAGTACCTCATTTGTTTTCTGCAAACATCGCAGCTTGCAGTATTGTGGTCTATAGCTGTAAAACAACACCAAACAGCGCTCCTCTTCTTCTCTGACATCATCCAGCAGTGCGCTGAGTGACTACATGCCAGCAACACTCACAGTATAGCAGGGGAGGAGGGGGAGGGGCAGAGTGAGCATGAGCGAAGTGAGTGAGAGGAGCGGTGTTTGGCTGTTTGCACATGCACAACCAAGGCTGGCTCTAGGCATTTAGGTGCCCCCCTGCAAAATTTTAGGGGCAGGATTACGGCTGCCGGTGCCACTGACCCCCATCACTGCATTACCCCACCAGTACTGCCTCATCACTACACACACATTCTACAGTAAAACTATGGACAACAAACATCAGACAGTAGAATGGTTTCAAGGCAAAAATATGTATTTTTATAAATAAAAATTTTAAATTTGTATTACTTTTCAAGTGTTTAGTCAGCCAACCTGATTTATCAGAAAACAAGCTATAAATAAACATAAGGAACATCTTTAGATGTGGAACTATCAACACGCTATAAAACAGAAAGGGGGGGGGGGGGGGGGTCACACAAGAGGCAAGTAGGGAATGGAAAAATTCAACAACAACAACAACAATTGCATGATGGGGGGTGCCACATTCAATAGAGACAGTAGGGAATTAAATTAATTTCATAAAAAAAAAAAAATGAATAAAAAATAATTTTGCAATAAAAAAAAAAAATTTTCAAGTGCCACTGCACCTGTGCACGCAACCGCCTAACTTGCCTATGCCCAGAACCGGTCCTGTGCACAACCACTATGATGTAACGGGAGTTGTGTACTGAACGTAGAGAATAGAAACTGAAACTTAAGTATCGATCTCATCACGCAAGTATTGATCAATACCGGATCGATCTAAAATATCGATACCGATGCACTGATATTTTAGATCGATCCGCCCACCACTACAGTAAACCTGATCTTTGTCATCTACGCTTCTCGTCTCCCTGTGTCTGCACCTGGGCCATATATACACGATCGTAACAACATCAGAAATCTGAATAATGTGAAATGGGACAGTAACCCATTCGCCATAAATAAATGCACAAGTAGGACTCTGGTCTCTTATTATTTATCTTTCTATCTTGATCACATATCTTATTACCTGAAGCATTATTCATCCCACACAAATAAAAAAAACATTAAAAAAACATTGTGTTGTTTCACCTTGTGGGCATGCCGTCTATCTTGGGGTCTGTGTCTCTGTTCAGACTGCGTACTCTAGTCTCCTACTGAGGCCGCGGTAACAACAGGAGAATACCTGCCAGTCGTGAATCCAACACCAAACAAGACAGAAATCTCAATGTTCCAGAACTGTCAACACCCGCATTAATGCGCAAGCTGCCAGGGATCAATACTCCAATCAGCTTCAGCCAAGGACATTTGTTGTTTTGTTGTGTGCTGTGTTTGGGTCGCCCATCCCTCTGTGGCAATCCCACATGGCTGTTTGTACTCCAGTTCCCCCTGTGCAACGCCATAGCCATGCCACCTATAATTCAATTGGGTATCTTTAACCCGACCAAAGTCACATTACAATCCTAAAGTCCTCGCCTCCCATTTGCCATCAGCCGTGCTGCTCAGAGTTTCCAGTTAACATTATAATTTGGGGAACACAAATGCACTGCAACCAAGGAAACACATTAAAGCACACAGCTAACAAAACCCAAAGGCATCACTGCAACTGAAATCACATGCATTAAAATAATGCACAGCAACCCAAAACAATACTCTCAAACCAAAACACATTAATTTACAAGACAGAATCCACCCTGTAACACACAGACACAGAAAGGTGGTATCTTCACGGTCCCTAAGTGAACCACGAATGAAGTCTGTGTGTGACAAGTGCTGACAGTTGTGGAGCCTGGCCCCATACAAGGTCAGCATCTGTGAGCTTTATCAGCACCTGGAAGTCTGTGTAGCTATGCCTGTGTGTGTGCGCAGAGAGAGAGAGAGAGAGAGAGAGAGAGAGAGAGAGAGAGAGAGAGAGAGAGAGAGAGAGAGAGAGAGAGAGAGAGAGAGAGAGAGAGAGAGAGAGAGAGAGAGAGAGAGAGAGAGAGAGAGAGAGAGAGAGAGAGAGAGAGAGAGAGAGAGAGAGAGAGAGAGATTTGTGGGGTTACAAACAATATACCATCTGTGCCCCCCACCCCACCATGTCAGCAGCTAGCAGATGCTCTGAAAGTCAAAGTCAATCTCACACACACACACACGCACACACGCACGCACGCACGCGCACACGCACGCACACGCAGATGCACTCATGAGCATCATGCAGAGTTGAACAAAGTCAGCAGAGGTTAGCTGTAGTGTTATGAAATATGATCAAATTGAACATAAATTCAGTTTATACAGAAAGGTGTACGCCCCTAAAGGCGCCCACAGACCAAGACGACTGCCCGATCGTCACCAGAAAATGGAGTCTGGCGATTAATCTCCCCGACTCGGTCAAAAAAGTGTGAGGGACACACCTAGACGACGAGATTTAATGTCTCCAAAACAGCAGGGGCGCTAATCTGTATTGTGGTAAAAAAAAAAAGAAAACCGGAAATACCAGGACCTCTCTAGACCAAAACACACAGCACGCTGTCATCAGTCATTGTTGTCAGCAGAGAGTGAGTAGTCAAGAAGGATTGTAGTTGTAATTACTCGCAGAACGGAAAAATCTAATTAAAACGATGGATCGTGATACGAAGATACTGGTGTTGTCAGCTCTCGGGCTTCTTCTTTTGGAAGAAGAAAGATGTCGCAAGCGAAAAATAAGGAGAAAACGTAATAAGTGGGTCAAGTCGTGGATACAACAGCGAGAAGCCCAGGGAGCTTTTCCGAATTTGTGTGCCGTCATTTCATGTCTGATACTGGTGCAGTGCCTTTTCAATGGGACAAGATATAGGACAGATTGACTGTGTGTAAAAGAGGATAACTTGCTGGGTTTCAATTGTGATTATTCAGAAGGATCAATAAAAATCATATAAATCATAATTGCCTCATGTAGCATCATCACTGCAAAGTCACACCACTAGCGTCATAGATGTTGGAAACATGCCGCATAGTTTTTGGTCAGGGAATAATGGAATGTGAAAAGTTCAAATGTCAAGTTAATGTACTCATAAATCGGCATTTATCAGTAGTGACATTTCTTGTGTCAGCTCAATGTTTTGGGTAATCCTGTGCTTCCATGGGAATGGCGATCCAGATGACCACGCCTAAACATTCAGTGTTCACTTTATGTGAATGATGACTGGCCCTCATTCAGATGCAATATGAGCAGTTCATGACCTATTATATAAGACAATAGTAGTGTGAAATACCTTGGCATACCTGTATTCTAGTCTATGTTGAAATAGGGTGAAGGTGACACACATTGCAAATGAGAATAGCAAGACATTATTGCTGAATAGTTGTTAATTGGGAAGGAGATCATGGAATGAATGGAGGACCAGACGACCAGACGACCATGCTAGCAGTTTTCACTTGGAATGAATGATGTCCACAGAAAACACTGACTGGCCCTCATTCAGATGCAATATGAGCAGTTCATGGCCTATTATATAAGACAATAGAAGTGTGATATATCTTGGCATAGTTGTATTCATGTGTAGACTATGTTGAAATGGGGTGAAGGTGACACAGAAGCAAGGCAAAATGTGATGTTACAGTGGATAATGGATTTTGTTTAATCCACAAGTTCCACATCATTTATTATTATCATCATCATCAGAACAGTGGAAAAATACAGGGAAATTTGCTTTTTCAAAGATATGTTTTTATTGTAAGAAGTAATAAAGTATAAAATGTATATATATATATATATATATATATATATATATATGCTACCGCGAACAGCGACGGTCTATCCTCCACCATGCTGACAAATTGTTCCTCGATTTCTTCAGTCCACATGATCCAAGAATTCAATATCAACTATCAAGTCAAAAACGATGCCAAACAATGCGTTGAGAGAGTGTGTCGACATGTCTGCTTTTTCACTGTTTATCTGGTATGTTTACCATCCTCACTTCCGGGCTTCACTGATTCGCTAGTCAAGGGATAGCCCTCCACCAATCAGATTGGTCAGACTGAACGAACGACTGGTAGTGGCCGATTACACATGTTGAATCGGCTGAAAAGAATGCCGACGACATTAACGACGGCCGACCTCACCGAACACACCAAAGAGACTCATGTCACCGACCTCTCAAGACTCTCCGACGCCCGATTTTCGGCCCGGTGTGTGGCGGCCTTAAAGGCTGCATCCAGAGACAGACACACACAAACACACACATTATAATTAGGGGGCCAAGCATGGAAATAGTGAACCCTTTGGTGTCGTTGTTGTATTTTATAATTATTATTCCACTAATAACAGCTACCTTGCCAAAACTGCGCAGTTATGCCGCTTTTTATGAAACTTTCCACAATTGTAGTGGGTCAAAGTCAAAGTGTTTTATTGTCACATGTACATCATAACACAGGGCCATTCTGAACAGTGAAATTATTGTAACATGGCAGGCGAAGGTATGCAAAAAAAGCAAAAAAGATCAAATAGAATGATAAAATACAATGTAGTCCTTTTTAGGACTACATTGTGTTTCCTGCCCGGTGATGCTTCAGCCCGTCGACAAGCAATCTGTGTGCTTCCACTGCTTGGGGGCCGAGCATGCCAGCACCACTCTCATGGACGCTGTGGGCTGCGCCACCTGTCTCTCGATGCCTCATGATGACCTTCTGTCTAGGTATCTCTATGGTGGAGCTGTCTGACGCTATCGGGCTCTTCTAGTCCAACCGGAGCCCACCTTGGGGGACCATGGCAAGGACCTGGACATTGATGGAAGCTCCGCCTCCATGGGTTCCTTGCGGCACCGCTCTTCCTTCATCTCGCGGTCCGTCACCTGCATGTGACCAAGCCATGCCAGTTTACCGACATTTTCAGCGATATTGTCAGAGGGGCGACAGCCATCAAGGGCGTTGCCATGCTGCCACAGCCTCCAGTCCCAGAGTTGGACGACATGCAGGGGGACTACTTTAAGCTACCTTCGATTTCCCGTCACCCAACGGTTTGTCCCAAGTTCCCGTCGGTTCAGCAGTTCCCTCCGCGACGATGGTGTGTCGTGTTTAGTCATCCCCTTGTTAAGAGGTTCTTGTGAGGGGCTAGACATGTGTAACCTGTCACTCGAGTGCTTACGCCATGTTGGAACCTTCCCACCGCATTGCATTGGTTATCTCTGCTCCCCTTTTACCCCTGTGTCGGGGTCCTTTGGATGCCTTGTATTTTAAGATGCCGCTTTTACTGGCCTTGGCGTCTGCCAAGCATGCCGCTAGCCCCCCCCCTCCCCCATGGCTTCACTAACCTCATCACAATAATACTTTTTATTTTATTTTATTTTTTGTATTGCACTTTACATTTGGCAATTTCAAAGTGCTACAAGTTAAAAATCATTGAATACTACAAATAAAAACAAAAAACCTATCAGGAGCTAGAAAAAAGCTCTACTAAAAAGGTGGCTTTTTAAGCCACGTTTAAAAGCATCCACAGGTGTCCTCAGATGGTCGGGGAGAGCATTCCATAGGCTGGGAGCAACCGAATAGAAGGCCCGATCTCCCATGGTACGGAGCTTGGTCCTGGGAAGTTTGAGAAGGTTGGCAGTTCCAGAGCGGAGGTTACGTGTGGAGGTAGGGAGGTAGGGAGGAGCATTGCCATGGATGCACTGGTAAGTAAGGAGGGAGACCTTATACTTAATCCTGAAAGAGATGTAGTGATGTGGTCATATTTACGCACCCTCATCAGGATCCTAGCAGTGCAGTTCTGGATGTACTGAAGCTTCTGGATGTTCTTGCTAGGGATCCCGATGAGGAGTGCATTGCAGCCTGGAGGAGACGAAGGCATGGACAAGCTTTTCCGCATCTGCCAGAGTGAGTGTGGGACGGAGTTTGGCAATGTTCCTGAGGTGGTAGAAAGAGGTCTTGCACAGTTGTTTAATGTGAGCCTCAAAGGTGAAGTGAGGGTCCATTCTGACACCCAGGTTGGTGACTGATGATGAGAGGGGAATGTCCTGGCCAGAGAAGGAGATGCTGGTTATGATGGATGACCGGACCTGGTGTGGGGTGCCGACTAGAATGGCTTCAGTCTTGAGGCTGTTTAACTGCAGGAAGTTGTGCTTCATCCACGCCTTTATCTCCTCCAGGCAGGTGTTCAGTGTAGATGATGGCAGGACTGCAGAGGGGGTTGGGTCAGTTCTGAGATAAAGTTGTGTGTCATCATCATAGCAATGGAAAGATATTTAATGCCGGCTGATGACACGGCCGAGGGGAAGCATATACAGTGTGAAAAGGGTGGGGCCGAGGACAGATCCTTGAGGGACACCACAGGTGACAAAGTGTGTCCCAGATTTTGCCTCTCCCAAGGAGACGTATTCGGTTCTCCCGGTGAGATATGAAATGAACCAGTTATGGACAGAGTCAGAGAGACCGATGGTGCAGACGGTGAAGGAGGATGTTATGGTCGACAGTGTCTAACGTGTTGTGGAAACCAACATGAAATTTAGAGAACTCGTTGGAGAAGGAGAAGTCGAGGAGACGAAAGTGGCAAATTGCAAATAATTGAATACAACCTATTACAGTCATAAGAAATGCAGGTCGGTCAATTGAATATCCTCCCGATCTCAACTCCAACAGATCTTTTTATGGTCTTCCTCTGTTTTCCTTACCCCACCCATTTGACACTGCCCTCAACACATGTATACACCTCTAATTATGTTAATACGCTACCTGCTGGTCGTTCCTTGAATTGTCTTTGTATGGGTTTGTTTAAGTCACATAACCTTAACTAAGCTTAATCCATATTAGTATTTCTTTATACAGCACATAAACTAAAGTATTATTATACAGAAAGATTAAACCAGCATAGACTAAAATGAAATGATCAACAGAAATGATGAATAGACTGTTTGCAAACCAAACCCATACAAACTCTGATATCACATATATAACATACTGAAATAAAGATAGAAATGATGAATCAATTACAAAATACATATGCTGATAAGTAAACAACTTAAAGAACTGGAATAAGACATTAATGATAGTAAATTAGCAAAGCAAAATGTTAAACTGTTAAAACTAACTTAATAAGAAACATAAGAATATTAAACCAACATATACTGAAAATAACATAGGAATGATACATCTGCTGAAAGAACTGGAAATTCAAATTTAAGACATAAGTGAAGTTATTATTATTATATTATTATTGTTTTCGCTGTCTGAATATCTTATCCTGCCCACATATTTGGATATTTAACTGTTATTGCACATACGTTAGTTATTTATCAATCTGTGGTTTTTGTACTGTATCGCTATGCAACCTGGCACAAGAATTTCCTTCGGGATTAATAAAGTTCTATTCTATTCTATTCTATTCTATTATCACGACACATGAGGAACATGAAGAATCTTAACCGAGTAACACCAAGAAAGCTGCAGGTCCATATCTGGACGAGTACTGAAGACCTGTGTTAACAAGCTAGCTCTGGTGGAGTCTGTGGTCCCAGCCTGCTTCAAGAGGTCCGCTATTGTTCCAGTGCCCATTCTGTCTCCAGCATGCCTACAGGACTAATGACCGGTGGCCCTCACCTCGGTGGTCATGAAATGCTTAGAGAGACTGATCAAAGACTAGATCTGGGTCTTCCTACCTCCCTCCATGGACCCGCTGCAGTTTTGCTACCAGCCAAACAAATTCACGGACGATGCTGTCTCCCAGGTACTGCACGCTTCCCTCTCTCATTTTGGAAGGGGGGCTATGTGAGTCTGCTGTTCATTAGCTATAGTTCAGCTTTCAACACCATAGTCCCCACCAGACTGTCCGGCAAGCTGATTGAGCTGGGACTGAACACCCCCCTGTGTGCCTGGATCGCCAGACCCCAAGTGGTCAGGGTGGGCAGACACACCTCCAACCCCTTGAACACAGAATCCCCCCAGGGTTGCATCGTCAGCCCCCCGCTCCCTGCACACGCGTGACTGTGTGGCCAGGTTCTGCTCCAACACCACCGTCAAGTTTGCGGATGACACAATGGTGGTGAGCCTGATTTCAGATAACAATTAGAAGGCCTACCTACTGGAAGAAGTTGCTATCCTGTCGCTTTGGTTCCAGGGCAACAGCCTCATCATGAATGTCACCGAAGCTAAGGAGCTGATTGTGGAATTTAGGAGGACACAACAACAGAGTATGTCCACACCACTGGGGATTAATGGGACTGATGTGGAGAGGGCAAGCAGCTACAGGTACCTGGGAGTCCACATCACAGAGGATCTGACTTGGTCCACACACTGACACTCTGGTGATGAAGGAGAAGCAGCTCTTCTCCCACCTCAGGCAGCTGAGGAAATTCAGAGTCTCCCGGAGGATCCTTCAGACTTTTTACTCTGGAACGGTGGACAGCATCCTGACAGGAAGCATCACTGCCTGGTTTGGCAACAGCTCCTCCCAGGACAGAAGGGCTCTGCAGAGGGTAGTGCATTCGGCTGAACATACTATAGGCACAACACTCCCCAACCTGCAGGACCTGTACACCACGAGGTGCAGAACCAGAGCCTGCAGGAGCATGAAGGATCCTCACCACCTCAACAACTGATCAGGGAAGCGCCTCCACAATAACACTGCAAGAACAGAGAGATCAGGATCAGGATAAACTATTTAGCAGGACAGTTATGTGACATCATATTTTCCTATCATAAACTTGACAGTTCTCACTATTGTTACTGCTGTTGGAGAACAGCTGACAGGCTAAAACTTGGTCTGGGATCAATGATCAATCGCCGCTGCAGTGAGGCAATGGGGTGTCAAGCAGAGAGGAGGGAAGGGCAAGCCATCCAAAAGCCTTCTTGATGTAAAACCCAAGTCCCCTGATAGCACTAAATGCTGTAGTGTGGACATTTGCTTTTGAGGTTAAAAGGCTTCAGATGAAAGTACATGAATATGCAAAGAAAGTGAAGTAGGTCTATCAGTAATCTACACCGATAACCAGATTGTGGTTTCTATCCCTATATACAAAACCCCTGCATAAAAAAAACCCGCAACATAAAAAAACCGCAACATATATTCGGTGGACCAGCTCTTTACCCTCGCAGGGTTGTCGGGGGGGGGGGGGCATGGGAGTTTGCCCATGCAGTCTACATGTGCTTTGTGGACTTGGAGAAGGCTTATGACCGTGTCCCCCAGGGAATCCTGTGGGGGGTACTACGGGTGTATGGGGTACCGGGGCCATTAGTATGTGCCATTCGGTCCTTGTACGAACAAAGTGCGAGCTGCGTCCGTATTCTCGGCACAAAGTCAAGCACGTTCTTAGTGGGTGTTGCACTCCGCCAAGGTTGTCCCTTGTCACCGATTCTGTTCGTATTCTTCATGGACAGAATCTCAAGGCGCAGCCGAGGTGGGGAGAGTGTCCGGTTTGGGGACCTCAGAATTGCATCTCTGCTCTTTTCAGATGATGTGGTTCTGTTGGCTACATCAGACCATGACCTCCAGCATGCACTGGGGCGGTTTGCAGCCGAGTGTGAAGCTGTCGGGATGAGAGTCAGCACCTCCAATTCTGAGGCCATGGTTCTCTGCCGGAAAACGGTGGAGTGTTCCCTCCGGGTTGGGAATGAGTTGCTGCCTCAAGCGAAGGAGTTTAAGTAGGGTGAGGAGCTCAGACATCCGGAGGGAGCTCGGCGTAGAGCCGCTGCTCCTCCACGTCGAAAGGAGTCAGCTGAGGTGGTTCGGGCATCTGATTAGGATGCCCCCTGGGCGCCTCCCCTTAGAGGTTTTCCGGGCACGTCCAACTGGGAGGAGACCCCGGGGCAGACCCAGAACCCGCTGGAGGGATTATATATCTCGTCTGGCCTAGGAACACCTCGGGATCCCCCAGGAGGAACTGGAGTGTGGCTGGGGAGAAGGAAGCCTGGGGGGCCCTGCTTAGCCGGCTGCCACCATAACCCGGCCCCGGATAAGCGGACAAGAATGGATGAATGGATGGATGGATGTACATATCTGGGTGTGCATGCCGCTATTTCTTAGACAAATGCTGAAAACATTTCCATAAATGTATTGAAGTAGGGTGGAAGCATGTTCATTGATATGTAAGCACACTGATTTGTGCTGATTGAGATTATGTTGCAGCCCACAGAATGTGGACTCAACTTAACGAATTTCATGGCCACAATGTCATGGTTGATAGGCGAAAGGTTAGGTACGTGAACTTCAAATGAATGCATCAACTTTTTGAGACACAGAATTTTATTTAGCATGATGACACTGTGGAATCCCTTTTTAGCCATCTAAAACTGCCAAGCCTACATCATTGTGCCCCAAAGGTATAGCCATTTGTTTTAAGTTTTTGTACTTTTTTTCCTTTGTATCTTTACTTTTTGCTTTATTAGCTACAGTTATCCATTTCTTGAATAAAAGTCATTGAAGTTAGATTAATATATGACCAGGATGATAGAACATCTTATTAGCCTTATATTCAAAATCCCATTTGTATAATTTAATATCTGCTGCTCGTGTCTCCTAATTTCAAGAGAAGGCCACTCATAACATAAGTTGAGTTAAAATGGCTACATGTTTTGGGCAGCAGTGCATGAGAACTGAAAAGAAAAACTTACCCCCCCCCCCCGTCTGCATTGGTGAACATTTCATAATATGATATATGAAATTAACACTCATTCAGCTAAGTCAGGTGTTGAGCACTTGCAGCAATACATAGTTATATATACAGCCAAATGCTGGCTCTCCTGATGAAATGCCTTCAGAACTACCATCGTCATATCTATGCAAATACATGCACATGCACTCACACCCATGCACACACACACACACACACACACACACACACACACACACACACTTAGAAAAAACACATTTTGCATTTAGCTTTCTCTGCATTTTGCTTTCTCCCTCTCTTTTAAACACACACATAGACTGAAGTGAATGAACCTTTATACACACAAATGGGTAAGCCGCCTCATTGGCTATTCCACCTGCATGCTGTCGAAAACGTATCGATGGCCAATCAATACTTCCTGATCAATTGATTCTGTCGCCATGGCAACCACTACTTAGACTGCTATCTTGGGTCTTTCATTATGAAAACTATGAATCAGGTTGCCTGTGTTTTGTGTGTGTGTGTGTATGTGTGTGTGTGTGCGTGTGTGTGTATATGTGTGTGTCCATTTTAGAGAAGGAGAGAGCAGAGAGAGTGGGTGAGAAGGAAAAGTAGAAAGAGGGGAAAGGAGAGAGGGAGAATAAGAGAGGGAGAGTTATGACTGCCATTAGAATAGAAAGCTGAACTTGCAGCATATAAAAAATGCTTACAGAATTGCAACCCTGGACTCAATGCCATACAGCACCCCCTGTTAAGTTCACCACATTTAGTGTCTAGCACCAAAGCGAACAGATGAGGCTGTGTGTCTCTTCGTCTAATGTGGCAATGAATAGCCTTGTGACATGCTTGGCAGGCTGTAATCATATAGAGCAGGTGTTCTCAAACTTTTTGGGGCCAGGGACCCCTTACAGGGGAGACAATTTTCCAAAGACCCCCTCACAATCGTAAAACTGATTAAGCACACGTGGAGCCAGAAGGGCTGTCCAAAGAAATAAAGTAACGGCTTATTATATTATGTAACGAAAATATATATTCCAACATGCCAAAATGTCTCATTCGGTGTCAGCAATAATATGGGGAAAAAATTGTAAACAAATACATTGGTTTGGCATAGGCTTACAACTCAAAGCATGTGCAATCCACGCTGGCACAACAACATTATATGAGAGCATCCTTTCTATTGTAATAAAGTCAACTGAAAAATCATTCCTGCACAAGTCTGATTTTCAAGACCCGCTCCCGCCATATGCTCATTTAACCCGACCCGACGGCACAAGACCCGCAGCCCGACTCGAACCTGCATATCCTATAATAACCATGAACAGTGAATAGTCTCATAATTAATAATAATAATAATTCAAATTTATTGAGCGCATTTCTCGAACCCAAAGTGCTGTACATGGGAGGATCAGTTAAAAGCGAACAAACTAAATTGTAAAAAAATAATTGTAGAAGGTATGCCTTTAGGACCCTGGGGGAGCAGGGAAGGCATAAAAGGGGAGACAGAGGTTTTGGGCCTTCCTTTTTGCACCAAGCCTGAGTTTGAGTGTTTGGAGGGAGAGAGCTCTGGAATCCTGTGTGTTTGGTCACTCTTGGTAGGTGGGAAGTTTACATTTACCATGTGTTTTGATGTGTAGCATTGTTGGGTTTATTCAACTCTCTGCCATTTCTATAGCCTCCAGTCTCTCCAGTCAGTCCCTCCATGCAAGATATGATCTGTGGGGACCTTTGGTCAGAAAAGGTATTGAATTGATTGTATTTGCTACTAATGGATTGCATTGTTTTTTTGTGATAATTGATTGAAGTGTTGCTCTTGATTAACTTTTATTAAACTTTTTTGTGTGCCCTACCACAGAGGAGTACACGATCAACATAGTGATCACTGTTTTTCCCACTTATAACTTGTGCAGTTTAGTTTAATTCCATTGTTTGTGCTACTTGGACCATGTGCAATACTGAGGGGGGGGGGGGTCATAGGCTTATGGGCTGTGGGTTTGTTTTATGGTTTGGTTTAAGGTGTTTTATTTAAATGTATTCATTATTATTTGACAATTTTATTGTTGTGCGCTAGTAATATTTGTTTGTTTGCTGTGGATTTTGCTGTGCATTGCATGCCCCCTAGTAGGCCTTTAAGCCTTTAAGCCTTCCACCTAGGCCCCATATTGTTTAGTTGCCCCCTCTGGCCTAGCCCATCCTGAATAGTCAACCCCCAAGCAGCCACTGCCCCCTTCGATCAGTTCCAACCCCTCCCCTATTTGTTATTTTCCCTTGGTTGTGTGATTTACTGTATGTGTGGTAGCCTCATACCAAAAGAGGCTGGTTTTGGCTCAAGGGCCACATTTGGTTTTTAAAACTGACAGATGGGTTGGGCTATTGGTAGATAAGGATCATAATGTGTAACTTGCGTTATGATGCCATATACTGTGTATTGAAGTAGCCTAGTAATCGTATCAACATCTATAGGCTGCCACTATGTAGTTAAATCTAATAAATGAAGTACAATTCAATAATATAACAATATTTATTGAACCAGAGGGATTAAGAGGGGCTCTAATAAGTTATTTTCTTTCTTCTCATTGAAGAACCTTACATAAACTAACAGCTGAACATCGTCAGACACATCAGTGGACTCATCTAAACCTATGCATGGTGACTTATGAATGGCTTCATCCAGCTGGGCACATCCTGGCTTCATATTTCCTTTTTTTGTGGCTGATATGCTGGTATTTCCTTGATTTTAGCACAAAACATTTTTGTTTCCCCTCAAATAAGGTTTCAGCTACTGCACTCCTTAACAACCCCTCCGTCACACATAAGCGTCTATTGTGACAAGAACGTGCATTTCTCAACTAAACACTTGGTGTTTGATGCCTAAACCGATGTTGCTCCACTGTCTCATGATGTACTCATGCCCACACATTGGCAAGGTCGGATAAACGTTTCCAAGAAAGTTGTGAAGAACAACCTGCTTTTACTGTTTAACCGCTCAGAAACACATAAGCGTCTATTGTGACAAGAAAGTGTCAACGCTCTCGAATGCAGTAATCCCCTGACTTCGGCGCATGTATACGTTAATCAGTTTTCTTTTCGTTCTTTTACATGTGCGCATGTGTAAACGGATGTACCGACTGCCGTAAAACAAGAAGAAGAAACTGATGTAGATTGGACGCGTGCGGATGCAGTCACGCCAACTTAGCGACTTTGTAGTATTGAGTATTCAGACCCCTCTAGCGACTTTTTAAAAAAAGCGACTAGTGACAAATCTAGCAAATTTTTGGTGTTATTGGAGACTTTTGGCGACTGACGTGAAAGCACGTATCGTTCTTAATCTTGTCAACGAGCAGCGGGCGGGTGCTGCCGCGGGTGCTGCCCTAGTGTGGCCTTTTTGGTTGATATCACTTCACACCTGAATTAACTGAATATGAAGCTACAGGGCAAGGACAATTCAATTTGTGAACTGATGACAGCTGTCCGCTCCTTTCAGAGGAAACTTGAGGTGTTCAAAGAAGACCTGCAGGGAGACTATACACTTCCCAGCAGTGCAGGAACAGGTTCAGGGACAGATGTCTTCTTTTGTTGACTTTGTTGATAAGCTGATTGAAAACTTCAGCAAACGTTTTGACAGCTTCAGCTTTGGACAGCAGCTCACCATGTTCATTCAGAACCCATTTCTAATCACTGATGTCAGAGGGTTCTCAAAGGAAGTCACACAGCAATTCAAGTGGGCAAATGCTGGGCTTCTCCAGATGCAACTGGTTGATCTCCAAGCAGATGTGGCCCTGAAAGAGCAGTTTGGAAGAACTGACCCTGCCACTTTCTGGCTCCAAATGGTCTCTGAGACAGCTTTACCAGGTCTGAGGAAAGTAGCCCTGTACATCTTGACCATGTTTCAGAATCAGAATCGCTTTATTCGCCAAGTAGTTTTCACATACGAGGAATTTGCTGTGGTTGTTGGTGCATACAGACAATGAACCTGCACATGTGTATGAGACTGGCCCTGACACCATTCCAGCCCAGATTTAAAATCCTGGCAGGACAAGCTAGAGCTCAATTCTCTCACTGAACAACAAAGTGGGGAAGACATGAGAAACTGTAAAACTAAAATTGTTAACATGTTTTGAGATCTATATGTTGTAAAATGGGTTGAGACTCTTAAGTCGAGATGTGAAAGTTACGGAAAAGGGGAAACTCAAGCTGCTGCTACACTTCATTTTATTTTTTTTTAAATTAAGCACTTTGTTTTAAGATGCACAATTTAAATATTTTAAAATGCAGCCCTTCTTTAACTTGGTAATAGAAGGTTGTTCATAGGCTATATCTAAAGTAGCGTATTATATATGTTTCAATGTTAACAATACATTTTGTTAAAATGCTTTTAACTTGTATTTTCCTTGATTTGACAGTCCATTGTTGATTACAGACGTTGATACAACTACTAGGCTACTTCTGTATATATCACAATCATAACGCAAGTCAGACATTATGATGTTCCGGACCTTTGCTTGAGATTTTCTCTAACTGGACTTTTTCAAATTTTTGTTGAATACCCCTGATATAGAGGGATCATTGTGGAATAGCATTTACACGATGGGCAGAATGTGCCTTAAGCACACTGTTTAACCACTCAGAAACACATAAGTGTCTATTGTGACAAGAAAGTGTGAACACTCTCGAATGCAGTAATCCCCTGACTCCAAAATGTGAGGGAAGCAAGATAGGTGCACCAGCACCATATACATATAGAGGGATCATTGTGGAATAGCATTTACGCGAAGGGCAGAATCTGCCTGAAGCCATGATTGTGTGCATGGAAGTAAAATGCATTTGGGAGCGAGAAAAGGGAAGTTTGGACAAACATGCGTTTCTCAACTAAATGCTTGGTGTTTGATGCCTAAACCGATGTTGCTCCACTGTCTCATGATGTACTCATGCCCACACAAGCATTGGCAAGGTCGGATAAACGTTTCCAAGGAAGTTGTGAAGAACCACCCGTTTTTACTGTTTAACCGCTCAGAATCACATAAGCGTCTATTGTGACAAAGTGTGAAAACTCTCAAATGCAATAATCCCCCGACTCCAAAACGTCAGGGAAGCAAGGATAGGTGCACCAGCACCATATACATATAGAGGGATCATTGTGGAAGAGCATTTACACGAAGGGCAGAATATGCCTTAAGCCATTGTGGCACACTCAGTTGTCGGGTGGAGTGTGTCCACGACTGAATCTAATAAATCCACTGTCCATACCAGGCAAACAGGGTTTATTTATCATACAGGGGAAGGGGAAGTGCAGGGTAATTATAGGGGTTAGTCCGTTATTCCGTGTGGGTAGTCGTTGTCCATATGCAGGGGGTATCACGCCAGGAAGTGGTCTAAGGGGGTGGCAAGGCAGGTGGGAGGGTCGTCAGGCAGGCAAGGGTCGGTACACAACTCGGGTTGGCAGACAGGCAGAATGTCCAGGCACACAGCTACTTCTAAATCCGGTCTCCCAACTCACCCACACAGGGTCTTCTCCTCCGCACCCACCACCACTTCTTCTTCTTCTTCTTCTTCTTCTTCTTCTTCTTCTTCTTCTTCTTCTTCTTCTTCTTCTTCTTCTTCTTCTTCTTCTTCTTCTTCTTCTTCTTCTTCTTCTTCTTCTTCTTCTTCTTCTTCTTCTTCTTCTTCTTCTTCTTCTTCTTCCACTCTCTCGACCTCCTACACCACCCAGGTCCTCTCTTATTTATTGTCTGGATCCAGGCCTTTGATTGGCTGCCGCCGAGTTCTTTCAACGAGGCGCAGCCACTTCCCATGAGGCTGATTGCCTCTCTCCACTTCCTGGTTTCCTTGGCTCCCTCTGGGGGCCGACTGGGGAACTGCAGTTCCCCCGACCATCGTCCACACTCCCTAGTCGGCCCCTCAGTGGCCGTCTGCCACACCATGATTGTGTGCGTGGAAGCAAAATGCGTTTGGGAGCGAGATAAGTGCAGTTTGAACAAACATGCGTTTCTCAACTAAACGCTTGGTATTTGATGTCGAAACCGATGTTGCTCCACTGTCTCATGATGTACTCATGTCCATTGGTTCATGTTAGCTAACGGATGATGGCTGGAGATATTTGCTTCAGATGCTTTATATTGTTAGACTGGCACACACACACACACACACATTCTTGGCTAAGCAGTGAGAGTGGCCACGTTTCCAAGACTCAGTGCCGTACCTCAGCAGGCACTATGACTATCAAAGCAGATTCCCCCCCCCCCCCGCCATTTATAGAGAAGAAGTCTACTTAAACACATTAAACATAATGTTAAATATTTATCAAATAAATATGGTGGGTTGTTGAGGAAAGTGATGGCCTTTGGGAACAAAAACTGTTCAAGTGTCTGGTGGTCCTGGTTCTGATGGAGCGGAAGTTATGCATTACTGTGAAAGTTTTTGTTACTTTTTATGAAATGCTGCCATTGGTAATGTGCCTGTTGTTGCAGTATGGAATACGTTTGTTGATCAACTTGACTTTTTAAATTTGTAATCACATTCACTGTGACATCGAATCACTGAACTCTACAAAGCAATACAGGCTATGTAGTCTATACAAACACAAACACACTTTTAGCCTTGGTTATAATTAAAATATTTCCTGATATATATTTGATATATAATATATATAATAATATTTGATATTATTATAGTTTAATATTATAGTATGCGGCTTTGGTAGCTTGTCCATTTTGCGATTCGTCATATGTTGCAAACACAATGGAAAATTTTGTTGGAAGTAAAAAGCACAAAACAAAAATCTAAGTTGCCGGGGTGGTCCATAATGTATTTGAACACCTCCAACAGCTATGTCCTTTTTTCACACACTGTGCCCACTCACCTTGAACTGAAGTTCCATCTTGTTGGAGCAACTCGTGGCAGTCTTTTCTCATTCAACTCGTCCACCAACTTCCAGCCCTCCAAGAAGCGTGAACAAGATCTTGAACTCTTTTATTTGTCTGCCCCTTGTGACATCACATGATTTAACCGATGTGCATAACAATGCACAAATAGCGCCTGGGGAATGGATTCTTTAATAAGAGCCTGCAACCCTATTAATCCCCGATGCCATCATGGCAGCCCTATCGTAGCACTGAGTACTTTTGATTTGCATTCATAACTGTCTAAAAAAGTTAAGAATAGCTGGAGCTATATCACGTGCACGTATGTTCTCAGTAACGTCCTCAAATTTCAAAAATCTCTCGTTGACACAATTGAAACTTGCATACCTGAGGACGAGTGACATTTGGGCAGCATTGCTGACATCCGTGCTCTTGTTGACCATAACTGTGACGTAATTGGCTTTGCTGATCTGCTCTTTGATTGTGTCATTCAGTACATCAGCAACCGCACTGATGAGGATAGAATAGAATAGAACTTTATTTATCCCGAAGGAAATTATTGTGCCAGGTTACATAGCGATACAGTATAAAAACAGAATTATGAAAAATAAACTAAGAATAAACTAGGCATATACAGTATAAAACAATGATACAATGATAAAATAAACTAAAGGATTTACCAATTTACAGTTAAAATATACAAGTTTGAAGGCATGATAAGATATTTGACGGCAAAAACAATTTGACATGATTGAAGTGAAATATTGTTGGACATGACATTAAGAATATTGCACATGATGATGAGAGAAGAGAAGAGGAGATGAGAGGTGGTGCTATAGTGTTATAGATAATATTTAGACAGGAGGATGATAATAGTATCGTACATGATAAAGGAAAGTATTGCACATAACGTTATATTGTACGTAAAATTGGGAAATTGCACATGTTGAGAGATAATATTGCACATTATATTGCTGTGTTCATTGTCTTGTAGGGGGTTTATAGGGAGGGGTTATAAAGTTTGATGGCCCCAGGCAGAAAGTACCTTCTGTGGTGCACCTCGGTAATCTCAGTCTACGGCTGAAGGTGCTCTGGTGTGCCAGCAGTGTGGTGTGCAGGGGATGGGAGGCGTTGTCCATAATACTGAGGAGTTTACCCAGCATCCTCCACTCTGAGACCTCCAGCACCGACTCCAATTCCTCTCCCAGGACAGAACCCGCTTTCCTGATGAGCTTGTTGAGTCTGTTGGCGTCGGCTGCCTTCACCCTGCTGCCCCAGCACACAACAGCGTAGAAGATGACGCTGGCCACCACAGAGTGATAGAACATCTGCAGCATGGTCCTGCAGACGTTGAAAGATCTGAGTCTCCGTAAGAAATACAGGCGACTCTGGCCTTTCTTGTACAGGGCCTCTGTGTTTTTGGTCCAGTCCAATTTATTAGGTTGTTCTGAATCTTACCAGATGTGCCAGTAAAAACAGTAGCCGTGGCCAGGTCAGCATCATATTCCAACAGCAAGGAAAGTAGTTCCAAGTAATTCCCCCGATTTAACGAATCCGTGCCTTCGTTGTGTCCCTTAAAATGCAATTCCTGTTGGCCCAAAAACCACATAGTCGATGAAACACTTCAGTATTTCCCGATTTGTCCTCACCCTCTCATTGTGCAGGCTTGTCTCTCTTCCTCTGCTCATTCAGCTGTAAATCCTCTTGTGTCCCCAAATGTCTTCAAATGTCTATCAGAGCTCTCTTGTTTGTTGGCCGCCTTGGTGAAGGTGTTCAGACTACTAAAACCAGTGCAGCACTCTGCTGAAGAGCAAGCATGGCCAGCAAAACAGTTTATTTTTGTCCTCACTTGCTATGAGTGAGGACAGTAGTGGTCATAGTTAGCTTCAGTAAAGTGCCCCACCTTCCTGTGTGAACTGTTCGAGCTTAGGTCTTGGCCTCTACTTTTCACATATTTCCTGTTTTGCATGGGAACTTGGCCTTGAAAAATGAATCCAAATCAAATCTGTGACAGTATCGAGCTCTCCATTACTAGCCCTAGTCCTCTGTCAAAATACTTAGTTATTATTTGTATACAAATAATTATTATCATAATCATACTGATATTGTTGTAGCATTGCTAGTGCTACAATGTCACGTACATTTGGCATCTTCTGGAGTTCTGGAGTTGACAAGTAGATGTCATTGCAAAGGTTGAAGATATGACATGAATTGAGACATGACATGGACAAAGCGGATGGTACACCTCCTAGCATGCTCCACGGCTGGCTCAAATAACATGATCCCTCCCTCTGGCAATGTTCTGAGGTAACATTTCACCCCACAGACTTGGCCACTGTTGATTTTCCATTTGTATTGCAGATACAGATTCATCAAACAAAGGCCTGGGAGCAGTATTATACCAACACCAGGACAACAAACTGCGTGTAAGGGTATGGGTCCAGGACATTAACACCTGCCGAGAGGAACTACCACCTACAATCTGAGTTCCTGGCACTGAAATGGGCCATCTGCAACAAATTCTGTGTTTATCTGTATTACGCTCCAACCTTCACGGTCTATACAGATAATAATAGTACTGCAAGGTTAAAATGCCGTGGGACACAGGTGGGTTGGGGAGTTAGAAGACTTCTACTTTGACATCAACTATAGACCGACTATAGAACTATATGAACGTGGATGCCAATATATTGTCCAGGTTGACTGGGTGACCATACGGAGACGGTGTCTGCAATGTGGCAAGGAAGCAACAGTCCGAGACAATGTTCCCTGGGCGGCTGCATTGCAACTCAACCGTGAAGCTGAAAATTATGTGCTGACAGATATTCTTTCCACTATCATACCAAAACACATCAGAGCTGCGCAAAAAGAAGACCCAGCGATCAAAGAAGTTGTGTCCTTGAAACTCAACGCATGGACTCCCAATGAAAAATAGAAAGGAGCCATGGGGAGACAGACAAGAAGATTACTCTATGAGTGGAACAAGCTCGAGGTGGAGAATGGAATACTCTACCGGAGAATGGAACAACACAGACAACTGGTCTTCCCTGAACAACTAAAGCCTGTGGTGCTGAAGAGCTTGCACGATGACATGGGGCATGTAGTTGTTGACAAGGTGATCCATCTCGCCCGTGAAAGGTTCTATTGGCCATACATGCAGTGATAGATTAAGGACTATGTGACAAAGGGATGTGTTTGCATCAAACAAAAATGTCCCAATGTCCCACAGAGAGCTCCAATGGGATCCATCACAACCAGTGCACCTTTCAAGTTGGTCTCTATTGACCATTTACACCTTGAACCAAGCAAAGGAGGATATGAGTATATCCTCATCATCATCAACCACTTCACATGCTTTGCTCAGGCGTATCCAACGGAGAACAAATCAGGGAAGGCAGCAGCTGAAAAGATATTTCAGGATTTAATCCCTTTTGGATACCCAGAGAAGCTTCATCATGATCAAGGATGTGAGTGAATTTCTCATTCACAAACTACTCCTTATCATCCACAGCGCAATCCGGTACATAAATTAAATCGCACACACATGCTTTGCACCCTACAGGAGGAGAAGATTGAATGGAAAGATCATCTCCCACGGCAAAGTGGTCCCAGGGGAGGGGCCAGACTAAGAGCGATTCAAAGACCCCATGAAAAGACTCCCAAAGAACACAGTCACCTCGCCCGGACAAGGGAAACCGGGGCACCCTTCTGGAGCCAGACCTGGGAGCGTCTGGTGGCCGGGCCTGGATCCACGGGGCCCGGCCGGGCCAAGCCCGAAAAGACTACGTGGAGTCACCTCCCTGTGGGCTCACCACCTGCAGGGAGAGTCATTGGGGTCGGGTGCGTTGTATACCGGGCGGTAGGCAAAAGCGGGGTCCTGGGCGTGCGGATCCCCGTCATCGCCGACTGAGTTTTTGTTACTTTTTATGAAATGCTGCCATTGGTAATGTGCCTGTTGTTGCAGTATGGAATACGTTTGTTGATCAACTTGACTTTTTAAATTTGTAATCACATTCACTGTGACATCGAATCACTGAACTCTACAAAGCAATACAGGCTATGTAGTCTATACAAACACAAACACACTTTTAGCCTTGGTTATAATTAAAATATTTCCTGATATATATTTGATATATAATATATATAATAATATTTGATATTATTATAGTTTAATATTATAGTATGCGGCTTTGGTAGCTTGTCCATGTTGCGATTCGTCATATGTTGCAAACACAATGGAAAATTTTGTTGGAAGTAAAAAGCACAAAACAAAAATCTAAGTTGCCGGGGTGGTCCATAATGTATTTGAACACCTCCAACAGCTATGTCCTTTTTTCACACACTGTGCCCACTCACCTTGAACTGAAGTTCCATCTTGTTGGAGCAACTCGTGGCAGTCTTTTCTCATTCAACTCGTCCACCAACTTCCAGCCCTCCAAGAAGCGTGAACAAGATCTTGAACTCTTTTATTTGTCTGCCCCTTGTGACATCACATGATTTAACCGATGTGCATAACAATGCACAAATAGCGCCTGGGGAATGGATTCTTTAATAAGAGCCTGCACCCTATTAATCCCCGATGCCATCATGGCAGCCCTATCGTAGCACTGAGTACTTTTGATTTGCATTCATAACTGTCTAAAAAGTTAAGAATAGCTGGAGCTATATCACGTGCACGTATGTTCTCAGTAACGTCCTCAAATTTCAAAAATCTCTCGTTGACACAATTGAAACTTGCATACCTGAGGACGAGTGACATTTGGGCAGCATTGCTGACATCCGTGCTCTTGTTGACCATAACTGTGACGTAATTGGCTTTGCTGATCTGCTCTTTGATTGTGTCATTCAGTACATCAGCAACCGCACTGATGAGGATAGAATAGAATAGAACTTTATTTATCCCGAAGGAAATTATTGTGCCAGGTTACATAGCGATACAGTATAAAAACAGAATTATGAAAAATAAACTAAGAATAAACTAAGCATATACAGTATAAAACAATGATACAATGATAAAATAAACTAAAGGATTTACCAATTTACAGTTAAAATATACAAGTTTGAAGGCATGATAAGATATTTGACGGCAAAAACAATTTGACATGATTGAAGTGAAATATTGTTGGACATGACATTAAGAATATTGCACATGATGATGAGAGAAGAGAAGAGGAGATGAGAGGTGGTGCTATAGTGTTATAGATAATATTTAGACAGGAGGATGATAATAGTATCGTACATGATAAAGGAAAGTATTGCACATAACGTTATATTGTACGTAAAATTGGGAAATTGCACATGTTGAGAGATAATATTGCACATTATATTGCTGTGTTCATTGTCTTGTAGGGGGGTTATAGGGAGGGGTTATAAAGTTTGATGGCCCCAGGCAGAAAGTACCTTCTGTGGTGCACCTCGGTAATCTCAGTCTACGGCTGAAGGTGCTCTGGTGTGCCAGCAGTGTGGCGTGCAGGGGATGGGAGGCGTTGTCCATAATACTGAAAAATGTCCCAATGTCCCACAGAGAGCTCCAATGGGATCCATCACAACCAGTGCACCTTTCAAGTTGGTCTCTATTGACCATTTACACCTTGAACCAAGCAAAGGAGGATATGAGTATATCCTCATCATCATCAACCACTTCACATGCTTTGCTCAGGCGTATCCAACGGAGAACAAATCAGGGAAGGCAGCAGCTGAAAAGATATTTCAGGATTTAATCCCTTTTGGATACCCAGAGAAGCTTCATCATGATCAAGGATGTGAGTGAATTTCTCATTCACAAACTACTCCTTATCATCCACAGCGCAATCCGGTACATAAATTAAATCGCACACACATGCTTTGCACCCTACAGGAGGAGAAGATTGAATGGAAAGATCATCTCCCACGGCAAAGTGGTCCCAGGGGAGGGGCCAGACTAAGAGCGATTCAAAGACCCCATGAAAAGACTCCCAAAGAACACAGTCACCTCGCCCGGACAAGGGAAACCGGGGCACCCTTCTGGAGCCAGACCTGGGAGCGTCTGGTGGCCGGGCCTGGATCCACGGGGGCCCGCCCGGGCCAAGCCCGAAAAGACTACGTGGAGTCACCTCCCTGTGGGCTCACCACCTGCAGGGTGGTCGGGTCATTGGGGTCGGGTGCGTTGTATACCGGGCGGTAGGCAAAAGCGGGGTCCTGGGCGTGCGGATCCCCGTCATCGCCGACTGGTTCTAGGGACGTGGAACGTCACCTCACTGGCGGGGAAGGAGCCTGAGCTGGTGCGGGAGGTGGAGCGGTACCAACTACATATGGTTGGGCTCACCTCCACGCACAGCACCGGGTCTGGAACCAAACTCCTGGAGAGGGGCTGGACCCTCTACTTCTCCGGAGTTGCCCAGGGTGTGAGGCGCCAGGCGGGTGTGGGGATACTCACAAGTCCCCGGCTGAGCGCCGCTGTGTTGGAGTTCTCTCCGGTGGACGAGAGGGTTGCCTCCATGCGACTGCAAGTCGCTGGGGGGAAGGCTTCTGACTGTTGTGTGTGCTATGCACCAAACAGCAGCTCAGGAGTATCCGGCCTTCTTTGGAGTCCTTTGGGTGGCATCCTGGAAAGGGTTCCATCCGGGGACTCCATAGTTCTACTGGGGGACTTCAACGCACACGTGGGCAATGATGGAGAAACCTGGAGGGGAGTGATTGGGATGAATGGCCTGCCCGATCTGAACCAGAGTGGTGTTTTGTTATTGGACTTCTGTGCTAGTTCATGGACTGGCCATAACAAAACACCATGTTCGAACATAGGGGTGGTCCACAAGTGTACCTGGTTCCCGGACACCTTAGGCCAAAGGTCGCTCACTCGACTTTGTAATTGTATCAGCAGATCTGCGGCCGCATGTTTTGGACACTCGGGTGAAGAGGGGAGCAGAGCTGTCAACCTGATCACCACCTGGTGCGTTGAGTTTGGATCAGAGGGCGCGGGAGGCTGCCAAACAGACCTGGTAACCCAACGTGTAGTGAGGGTGAACTGGGAACGTCTGGTGGAAGGCCCCTGTCCGTTAGGGTCTTTAAACTCCCACCTTCCGGAAGAACTTCCTTCGTGCATTCCCGGGGAGGTTGGGGACATGGGAACCTGAGTTGGCCATGTTCAGAGCCTCCATTGTAGAGGCTGCAGCTCGGAGCTGTGGTCAAAAAGGCTTCGTCCTGGGTTGGCCCCCAAGAACCGGTTGGTGGACACCAGCGGTGAAGGAAGCCGTCAGGCTGAAGGAGGCCTTTCGGGCCTGGTTGGCCCAGGGGTCTCCTGAAACAGCAGACAGGTACCGGGAGGCCAAAAGGACCGCAGCTTCAGCGGTTGCTGAAGCAAAAACCCGGGTGTGGGAGGAGTTTGGGGAGGCCATGGAGCAGGACTTTCGGTTGGCCTCAAGGAGGTTCTGGCAAACTGTCCGGCGACTCAGGAAGGGAAAGCAGGGCTTGGCTCAGGCTGTGCTCAGTCGGGGAGGAGAACTGCTGACCCAGACTGAGGATATTGTCGGGCGGTGGAAAGAACACTTTGAGGAGCTCCTGAACCCGACCAGTACGCCTTCTGTGGAAGAGGCAGAGTCTGAAGACTCGGGGGAAGTCTCACCCATATCCTTGGTAGAGGTCACTGAAGTAGTCAAAAAGCTCTTCAGTGGCAAGGCGCCAGGTGTGGATGAGATTCGCCCTGAGATGCTGAAGGCTCTGGACATTGTCGGGCTGTCGTGGCTGACACGCCTAGTCAATGTAGCGTGGAGGTCGGGGACAGTACCTGTGGAATGGCAGACCGGGGTGGTGGTCCCCATTTTCAAAAAAGGGGACCGGAGGGTGTGCCTCCTGAACCTCAGCTTCAGGAGTCGGGTATCAACTGCTCA
>PIJE02000021.1:1252518-1266775 GCA_002895965.2 Coryphaenoides rupestris
AAGTGACAGAGCAGCCTGGTTGGCCCAGGGGTCTCCATGAAACAGTTGAATTCGGTAAACATATTGGCATAAAAGCTGTTGAGGAAGCTCCTGAATCCGACCAGTACGTCCTCTGTGGAAGAGGCAGAGTCTGACAGACTCCGGGAAGTGCTCACCTCATATCCTTGGTAAGAGGTCACTGAAGTAGTCAAAAAGCTCTTCAGTGGCAAGGCGCCAGGTGTGGATGAGATTCGCCCTGAGATGCTGAAGGCTCTGGACGTTGTCGGGCTGTCGTGGCTGACACGCCTAGTCAATGTAGCATGGAGGTCGGGGACAGTACCTGTGGAATGGCAGACCGGGGGTGTGGTCCCCATTTTCAAAAAAGGGGACCGGAGGGTGTGCTCCAACTATCGGGTATCACACTGCTCAGCCTCCCCGGGGAAAGTTTATTCCAGGGTGCTGGAGAGGAGGCTCCGGCGATTGTCGAACCTCAGCTTCAGGAGGAACAATGCGGATTCCGTCCCGGCCGTGGGCACAGTGGACCAGCTCTTTACCCTCGCAGGGTTGTTGGGGGGGGGCATGGGAGTTTGCCCATCCAGTCTACATGTGCTTTGTGAACTTGGAGAAGGCCTATGACTGTGTCCCCCGGGGAATCCTGTGGGGGGTACTACGGGAGTATGGGGTACCGGGGCCGTTGGTACGTGCCATTCGGTCCCTGTACGAACAAAGTGCGAGCTGTGTCCGTATTCTCGGCACAAAGTCAAGCACGTTCTCAGTGGGTGTTGGACTCCGCCAATGTTGTCCCTTGTCACCGGTTCTGTTTGTGATCTTCATGGACAGAATCTCAAGGCACAGCTGAGGTGAGGAGTGTCCGGTTTGGGGACCTCAGAATTGCATCTCTGCTCTTTGCAGATGATGTGGTTCTGTTGGCTACATCAGACTGTGAACTCCAGCATGCACTGGGGCGGTTTGCAGCCGAGTGTGAAGCGGTCGGGATGAGAGTCAGCACCTCCAAGTCTGAGGCCATGGTTCTCTGCCGGAAAACAGTGGAGTGTTCCCTCCAGGTTGGGAGTGAGTTGTGGCCTCAAGCGAAGGAGTTCAAGTATCTCAGGGTCTTGTTCACGAGTGAGGGCAAAATGGAGCGGGAGATGGACAGACGTATTGGTGCAGCGTCTGCAGTGATGCGGGCGCTGTACCGGTCCGTTGTGGTGAAGAGGGAGCTGAGCCGGAAGGCGAATCTTTCGATTTACAGGTCCATCTACGTTCCAACCCTCACCTATGGTCACAAGCTTTGGGTAGTGACCGAAAGAATGAGATCGCGGATACAAGCGGCCGAAATGAGTTTCCTCCGCAGGGTGGCTGGGCTCAGCCTTAGAGATAGGGTGAGGAGCTCAGACATCCGGAGGGAGCTCGGAGTAGAGCCGCTGCTCCTCCACATCGAAAGGAGTCAGCTGAGATGGTTCGGGCATCTGATTAGGATGCCCCCCGGGCGCCTCCCTTTGGCGGTTTTCCGGGTACGTCCAACTGGGAGGAGACCCCGGGGCAGACCCAGAACCCGCTGGAGAGATTATATATCTCGTCTTGCCTGGGAACGCCTCGGGATCCCCCAGGAGGAACTAGAGAGCGTGGCTGGGGAGAAGGAAGCCTGGGGGGCCCTGCTTAGCCGGCTGCCACCGCGACCCGGCCCCGGATAAGCGCACGCAAATGGATGGATGGATGGAGATCATCTACCTCATTTCTTGCACGCTTACAACTGCACGGGGTACCAAGTGACTGGATACTCTCTGTTCTTCCTCTTGTATGGCAGAGCTCCACAGTTACTGCTTGACTTGCTTATCGGTGAATGAGGAAACACAATGGGGAATAACCCTATGGCTAAGGAGAGAGATTTGCCCCATTATTATTAACATGAATAGAAC
The DNA here is from genome assembly GCA_002895965.2 of Coryphaenoides rupestris. NCBI lineage: Eukaryota > Metazoa > Chordata > Actinopteri > Gadiformes > Macrouridae > Coryphaenoides > Coryphaenoides rupestris. The sequence continues at coordinate 1,254,417 of PIJE02000021.1, forward strand.
ACATTTTTTGCAATAGTTGCAGTGTGATAGCACTCTAGAAGTATTAATGGAAGATTTGTAAACATAAATATCAAACTCAAATTGGAAAATATCTAAACAAATTCCAAAAATAATACACATATACTGCATATATATCTGTCTACATTTCATTATTTTACATATTAATGAAAAGCTTTTGTGAGTGTCTTCTTAACATGTTCAACTCTCAAACAGGCATTTGTAGAGCAAGCTTTCATTTGTGAATCGTAAAGGCATTTGTGGATCTCTATTCCACACGTGTGCATTTTACACACACAGAGTTTTGAAACAAACTTTCTGCCAGTCTGAACGAAAATTGACTTGCGTCACTCATCTATTTTCTGATAGCATGTGATCGTCTTCGGCCGACGTCTTTTCTGCATTTGGGCTTAATGGTCTTTTTTTTAACAATCCATCGGTCTTGAACATGGGACGTCGGACAAGGGCAGGATGGGAGAACTCACACACACACATGATCCTCCGTATGGGGCAGCGGTACCAGCAGGGGAGAGGCAGAAGTATGTTGTTGTATCGGGTTCAGAGCCGGGTGGGCAGTCAGCTGGGCAGAGGTACCGTGAAGGAGCAGGCAGACTGATGGTCGGGTACAGGCGGATCATCAGGGAGCCCCGAAGGGATGTTGTAGATGGGGGACGCCAAACAGCCAAAGGGAAGGGCAGAGGGAAACCACAGTGCGACGGCAGGATTCGTGGTCGTGGTATATGTGTGTTTTGGGGAGCGTTCTGTCACTTTAAATGTGTTGCGTTGTTGCCGTCAAAGGAATGATGCACCGTCAGTTCTTCCCAGTTCAACTTGCTCATGCAAGCTTATCAACATTGCTGAAGCGTGTTCCAGAACAGCACAGTGATTCTGTAGTTTGTTGTATTACCAGAATAAACCAACTCAACTGGGAATCTTCGTCTATGGTGTCTAAATAACAGAACGCACAACAATCATAGATGCTGGTTCAGTCGCTAACATTAGCTTAGCGTGATCTATATTAATATAATAATGCTTTGTGACTGAATATAAAGGATGAGTTGGTTGGTCTCAAGTGGTTAAATTACTGCCAACTGAAGAACCGGCGCAAGCCCACCACTGTACAGACCTGAAAGTTGCCCGCAAGCATTCTCCTGCCTTTCATACTAACAAACAGAAAGGTATATGCAAGTGCTATTGCTAGATAATATATGTTAAAAAAATAAACACACACTAATACTCACTGTATCACTTTGACATAATACAATAATGCCTGAACGTAACATTCTTTAATTTGTGGAGTGTTTTTTATATATAGTGTGCACATTTGCTCACAGATTATTGTGTGCAATTATTCCCACAAATAATATTGAGACATATCTAACTCCATTTCAAAGAGTTGCAATCTGTGTATCGTCTTTATGTCAACAGGTCCTGTTAACTCTTCTAAAGCGAGAGTGTCTTGTTTCATGTCTGTGTTTTTGCCTAGTAATTTGGTTCTTTTTTTGAAAGATCAAAGTCATGTCAACATAATCTATCAACATGGAAACAGTGTTTTGGTCCCTTCCAATCGTTGGACCCTTCCAGCCATATCACATTTGATGTGATTCCGCTGGTCAGGTTGTTTCCAGAGACCACGGCCCCATGAATATGACTGGTTGAGTGAACATACCTGCAATTTCCGCTTATCACCATTGGTGCCACCAAAGAGAAAGGCACTTTAAAAGGAAAAGTATCCCTGGGTTGTCTGAGTTGTGGGTGGATAGTCAGGGTGTAACGATTCTCCAAATTCACAGTTCGGTTCAGACCTCGATTTTTGGGTCACAGTTCAGTTCATACCTCCATTTTCTTTTTCTTTTCTTGGGGAGAGGTGAATAAGAAAGCTTTTATTGCTTGACTGTGACTAATTTAATGTGCAAAAAAATTTGATTTTTGAATATTCGAATAGTCGTTTTATTATAAATAAAAACAATAGTTGATGCAACTACTTCCCTTGTTTTCCCCTTGGCCTTATGCGGCAGTATAGCACCAGTGTGATGTGGGCACAGGGGTTGAGAAGAAGACATGCCAAAACAATGTCAAAACATAGCATACACTGCTCCACATCTCAACGAGTACTGCTGTACTTGTTTTGTATGTTTGCAATAAAAGGTATGTGATAGTTTTCCACTAATGTAAACACATCAAAAGTCAGACAGATGAACATCATGAAACATAACATGGCTCCGGAAAGTAAAAAAAATTTCATAACCCTTGTTTGTGCACTGACAACAATGCAACCACAAACTAAATAACCAATAGGCCTACAGTAGACCATATGTCACAATTCAGAACTCCCTCGCTCAACAAAAATGTAATTAATTACATGTATTGTGATTAATTAATCTAATCACAATGTAATCCCTACCTTCTAACCTAACTTGGTTAATCCACCACATAAATTGGCCTGCAGTCCATTGCAATCCATATAGCGATTGAGTTGGTTCATCTGCCACAGGGAGATTTATGATTAGGCACGCAACGAATAAACATCCCGACCGAGTTAAAAAAGAAGCTATGCTCCTTCATTTCACCCAAATATCCTATTTATGTCTTGGAGACATTTTTTAGTTTGTTTCCCTGTTTGATAACTAAACGTAGTGTAGATCACACTTTTGGAGTAAGTTGGTGTCCAAAATGAAAAGGATGCGATACCGTCACGTTAAGAAAGCAACGTGAATAGGTGATGTGATGCCTCCATTACATGGTCACCGTTGAACATAGAGCATCACAGACTAATCTGTAAAGATGTGAATATGCAACATTTTTCAATAAGAATCGTGCTGGTGAAAAACGATCTATGCTCCATCATTTCAGCTAAATATCCTATGTATGTAAAGGATTCAGTTACTTGACATTAGTGTCGTGAATGGCAGTTTGCAGATGAGGGGGATATAATAAGTGGGTGTGTCTTGGTGTGCATTTGGAGCGTCGTTTAATACATCCATGTTTTGTGGACGTCCGTTTTTTAGGTTGTTTTCCTATCTGATATCTAAAAGTAGTCTATATCACACTTTTGAAGAAAGTTGGTATCCAAAACAAAACTGTTGCGTTACAACTGCACACATCACATTATCAAAGCAACCTATATTCACCCCTCGCAAAGCAAGTAGGCTTGGAACACTGACTGCTTTTGCGATTAATGATCAATACATATAACAGACAGCAATTAAGATTCAAGAAGTTTATTTGTCACATACACATACAGGATGTGTAGTGAAATTAAAAAGTGGCAATGCCTAGTGGAATGTGCAACAGAACAATACAAATATCAGAATTGGAGGGATCAGATTTAGAATATCCAGACTATTTACAGCAAAATAGCAGCAAACTTTTTTTAGGAATGAGAAATATAACCAAATAAGCATATAAACAACATGGGAGTATAAAACCCCCCCAAAAATATGACACAAAGTGAGTACAGACCATGTACTGCATGTATCTATGTCATAAGTTATGTAAGAAGTTATGTAGTAAAACTATGCGAGTGCTTGTGTGTATGTGAGTGTGTGCATGGAAGGGGCAGTGATTATAGGTTTTATGATTAGACTTTAGGATTATAGGTTTACCACTATGGATGCAAAGAGGACTGTTGAGAAACACAATGTCCTACGGCCGTTGATCGCTGTAGATCATAGAGCATCATAGAGCACGATTAATCTGTGTTCATTTTTTTAACACGTTACTTTTTCAGCACTTAATAATCGCAATGAACACGTTATTTTGACAGCCCTCATAAAAACTACTACAAATTCAATTTAAGTCTTCGGTTTCTGATGAGTTGAATCTCGTCAGAAGAAGATCCTTCCACTCTTTTTTGAATAGCATGAATAGCATAGCATTCTTGAAGGCCAGCTTGATGAGGTTGGCTTTTCGTTTGTACAACATGCTGTGCTGCAATCTTCAATGTGGAGAAAGAATTATCGAGTAGTTGAGGCCCAGATGTCAGTGCATGTTTGAATGCAATAAGAACAACAGGTATGGCATCGAAAATACGAGTGTAACTAGAGACAAGTTACTTTCTCGCCACCCTGGCCTGCGCACTGGCTCTCCAAAAACTGACGTGCAACGATGAACTGTGACTCATCCAAGAAAAAAAAAAAGAATACAAATTAAAATGAGGGCTAATTTTCACTGAGGGGGTGGGGTGGTTCATCTGAGGGGGCAGCAAGGGGGCCTGAGTTTTACCATGTTTAGCCATGTCTAAGGAGTGGTGTTCAATTGTAACTGAACACGATACATAAGAGATTGTCATAAAAGGAAATACAAAATAATTGCTATGTTAAGCTCCATCTTATCTGTTTTTATTATGAAATGAAACCATAAGATGGACAGCAAAAACTACAATTCTGTAAAAATTATTGAGTATCAGCCATCGTGTGGTTATGGGAATTGTCAAGTACATTTTATTTGTATAGCCCTTAATCACAGTACAGTCTAAAAAGGATTCACAGGCCAGATTATTATGGGCCAAGTGATTTATGACACCCCCTAGCCCTATAGCCCCCCTAAGGGCTTTTGTTTGATTTCTTCTTTTGTTACGTGTGTCTCTTTATTACAACTCTGCAATCTGCAAGACCCATTAAAAAAAGAAAAATGAAAAAGATATCTCTGGAATCTTTCGTACTTCAACAAAGAGATACTCCTCTTTCTTTACTTTCTTAGCAACCCAAGTGCCGTAGGCTTTGATACATTTGTTGTGAGACAAACAAAACTAAAACAAAGTGCTATTTTTCACAACCTTTTATATATACATAGATAGATTTATATCTATATTTATATCTCTATAATGATATACAGATATACTGTATATCCCTGGCCTTTCTATGGGGTCCTGGACCATTACTCTGGTTGACCAATGTACCCTGCAAGATGGCTTTATATGGCAAACTAGAGCTTTTACATTCACCAACAGTCTTTTCTTCCCTTACAATGTAGCAGTTGTTGAATGATGACATGACAGCATTCACATCCACAGGGCTTTTAGAAACCACCTCCCAGCCACCACCCACCAGACCACATGCCAAAACCACCAATAAACTTTCTACTTCCACTTTGTTTTTCACGTTTATCCATTTGATATTTTGTTAGCAAGACCTGCTCAGACGATAGGAGATGAGGCATTAATAGATTATGTAGTAATCAGAACTAAATAAACAAAAAATCTGAATGAATCTCAAATAGTCATTCAATGTGAGGAAGACAAGTGATTAATTGTCATATGTTCTTTATAACACAGGGCAATTCTGAACAGTGAAATTATTGTTTCACATGAAACATGGCATGCAACTAAAAAAGATCAAATATAACAATTTTGAAAATAAGGAATAATTACATTTACATTGAGGGCATTTGGCAGATGTTTTTATCCAAATCGATTTACAAAGAGTACATTTGTTGAAGGAGACAGGAATGTATCACTGTGGTACATGAAGATAATGTAGAAGGTATGCCTTTAGGACCGAGACAGAGGTTTTGGGCCTTCCTTTTTGCACCAAGCCTGAGTTTGAGTGTTTGGAGTGAGAGAGCTGTGGAATCCTGTTTGTTTGGTCACTCTTGGTAGGTGGGAAGTTTACATTTACCATGTGTTTTGATGTGTAGCATTGTTGGGTTTATTCAACTCTCTGCCATTTCTATAGCCTCCAGTCTCTCCAGTCAGTCCCTCCATGCAAGATATTATCTGTGGGGACCTTTGGTCAAAAAAGGTATTGAATAGATTGTATTTGCTACTAATGGATTGTATTGTTTTTTTGTGATCATTGATTGAAGTGTTACTCTTGATGAGCTTTTATTAAACAGTTTTTTTCATGTGTGCTCGACCACAGAGAGGAGTACACGATCAACATAGTGATCACTGTTTTTCCCATTTATAACTTGTGCCGTTTTGTTTAATTCCATTGTTTGTCCTACTTGGACCATGTGCAATACTGAGGGGGGGTCATAGGCTTATGGGCTGTGGGTTTGTTTTATGGTTTGGTTTAAGGTGTGTTTTATTTAAATGTATTCATTATTATTTGACCATTTTATTGTTGTGCGCTAGTAATATTTGTTTGTTTGCTGTGGATATTGCTGTGCATTACATGCCCCCTAGTCGGCCTATAAGCCTTCCACCTAGGCCCCATATTGTTTAGTCGCCCCCTCTGGCCTAGCCCATCCTGGGTAGCCAACCCCCAAGCAGCCACTGCCCCTTCTATCAGTTCCAACCCCTCCCCTATTTGTTATTTTCCCTTGGTTGTGTGATTTACTGTATGTGTGGTAGCCTCCTGTGGTAATTTTTCACATTTTTTTTAGAAGCAAATAAAACCTGATATTTTTGTACACCAGCCTCTGGTTCTGATTACTCTGAACACTCACCCGGGGACACTAACCTTGCCAGACTACTGTATGGTAAATGTGTCTTGTAGGAACCCCTCATTCCTAAAAATTGAGTGTGGCGTTGTCACCTATACCATAGTCAATTTATGCCACATAATGATCACATGTCATATCCTATAATAACCATGAGCAGTGAAAACGTCTCATAATGATCACCTTACATATCCCATAATAACCATGAGAAGTGAAAACATCAAATCAGATCAAGTTTATTTATATAGCACATTTAAAACAGCCACTGGATGACCAAAGTGCTGTACAGTGGAAACATGAAACAGTTAAAAATAAGAACATAGCAATAAAATCATATACGTTAAAACAAATAGATAAAAGTGGTCAGGGAAACTTCACAGACATTCAAATGCCAGGCTGAACATATGTGTCTTAAGTTTATTTTTGAAGAGTTCAATGGACGGGGAACATTTGATTGAGTATGTTATACTGTTCCAGAGCTTTGGGGCAGCAACTGAGAAAGCGCGGTCGCCCAGAGCCCTTAACCTCGACCAAGGCACTGACAGGAGGAGCAGGTCAGAGGATCTGAGTGTCCTGGGATTGGAGAGTGGGTGGATAAGTTCTGTGATGTACTGGGGTGCCAGGCCATGTAGAGCCTTAAAAACAAACAATACAACTTTAAAATCAATCCTGTACTTGATAGGTAGCCAGTGCAGGGATGCCAGTACAGGTGTGATGCTGTCTCTTTTTCTAGTCCCAGTTATAAGCCGGGCAGCTGCGTTTTGCACCAGTTGTAAATGGGATATATGTGACGTGGTTGATGCCTAGGTATAGTGAATTACGGTAATCTAGCCGTGAGGTGATTAGTGAGTTGGTAACGGTTTTTAGATCGTTTGGTGTGAGGAATGGTTTTACTTTGGCAATGTTACGTAATTGAAAATTACTCACAACAGAGTTTATTTGTTTGTCAAACTTGAGGCATGGGTCAAAGATGACACCAAGATTTCTAGCATGGGGGTGAAGGTTGGGTGCCAGGGGTCCTAAGCAGTCAGCAGTGGCTTTGGTGATGTTGGAGGGGCCGAATAGTACCACTTCGGTTTTGCCGTCATTTAGTTGGAGGAAGTTTCTAGCCATCCACGCTTTGACCTCGTCTAGGCACTTAAGGAGGATACTAACTGAGCTGTTGTTCTTATTACTTGTTTCTATGGGGAGGTACACCTGGGTGTCGTCAGTGTAGCAATGATAAGACACATTAGACCTCATTCACGAACGCAGTTAAGAAAAAGTTAAGAAGAAATTTCTTCTTAACTCCACTTACGAAGTTCCTGCGACAATTTTGGCATTCAAGAAAGTTTTCTTATCTGGGATTGGTTCTTAGCTAAGAACAGGATTTAAGAACACGGAAAAGCAGTCGTAGCGACCTATGTGGAGTGCACCCATGTTCTTAAGGGCTGAATTTGTGAGAAATCATTGGTGATTGCGTTCACATCAATTCTACAGATATCCTCGGATGTAAATAATTAAAATAATAATAAATACAAGAATATTTGTATCATTAACAATTACGTTTCACATGCATAGTCATGATTCTACGAGGCATCGTGATGTCCTAAAATAAATAAAAGCACTACACGAACACTGCAAATGTCAGTGAATAAATAAATAGCACTAAAATCAATCGTGTGGATATAGCCACAGGGGAATAGAATTGCTGCATCTACATTCTGTGAATGAACATATGAATATCCATAACTAAAATATATCATATGGGCCTACATAATATACATAATATACATAGGGCCCAAGGACGTATTGTTGTTTAGGACGTTGGTGGACATCACAGATATTGCGCCAAGGATGCGCAATTACGATCCCGTGAGGCGCACGTCGGGCTCCGAGTCAGCGTCTCTGGGGGGGAGGGGGGGGTTACTTCACGGTTCTGACGGCGGGGGGGGGGGGGGGGGGGGGGGATGGATATCGCTGGATATTGGTGGGGACATGTCCCCAGCTTCCCCACTAAATTCTACGCCCATGATAGGGCCTATCAAGATCCACAAGTAGCCTACTCATGTATTTAACTCAACTGTACAATTGAATCTGCTCTCAGCCGTCTTGTTCTCTATTGTTATTTTTCATTGTTGGTTCTATTTTCTTTACCTTGCTTAGTGTGTACATTGTAAGCACCAGTGGAGAAACATTCCACTGCTCATCTTACTGGTATGATGTTGCATGTGGTACGTGACATGTGACTGGTTTGGCCGGTGCACCATCGGTTTTCACTGTTCGCTTTGGCATGATTCTGTGTGCACACGGTCCTGTTGTTGCCCTTATAAGGAGCTGGCGGGGCGTGTCTGTATGCTAATTCAGGTGTACGAGCATGCGCATTCCATTTAAGAATGAGTGGCATTCCTCATTGGGGGAGCGCAGCTGAGAACACTTTGGCGGGTTAAGAACACATTTCCCCGCGTTCATGAATCCGGCAGACAGATTTCTTAAGTTTGTTCTTACGAAGTTCATAAGAAGATATTTAAGAAGACACTTAAGAAAATGTTCGTGAATGAGGTCCATTGTGTTTTTGAAATATGGAACCTAGTGGGAGCATGTATAAAGAAAACAGAATTGGCCCCAGGATTGAGCCTTGAGGCACTCCGCAGGTGATGGGAGCTGACGTGGATAAAAGGTTTCCAGCCTCTACAGAGAACGATCTGTCGGATAAGTAAGATGTAAGCCACTGGAGGGCGCTGCCCTGTATACCGACCTGGTGCTCAAGATGGCTTAACAAGATATTGTGGTCCACAGTGTCGAAGGCGCAGCTAAGATCCAGGAGAACTAAAATGGCACATTTACCTGAATCATGGGAGAGCAGAAGGTCGTTTGAGACTCTAAGCAGAGCAGACTCAGTGTGTGGCGTGCTCTGAAACCTGACTGGAATTTGTCCATGATATTGTTATTCTCTATAAAAGACAGGAGCTGAGAGTATACAATCTTTTCTAGGACCTTTGACAGAAATGGGAGCTTTGAGATAGGCTGGAAGTTATTTAAAACAGTGGTGTCGAGGTTGGGCTTTTTAATAATGGGGTGCACTACTGCATGTTTAAAGCAGGAAGGGACAGAGCCATTCACTCGACTACTGTTCAGAATGAGGGAGACAGTGGGACCTACAGTGTCAAAGACATCCTTCAACAGGCATGTAGGGACGATGTCCATGGGACAGGTAGTCGGCTTAGTGTGTCTGACCACATCGTTGATATGGGCCAGAGACACCGGCTCCAACACAGTTAGGACAGCAGAGCAGGGAAGAGGAGTGGGGGGATATTCTGATATTCTCAATTTTTCTTGTGAAGAAATTAAGGAATTCATCACAAGTGATTGTGGAGGGCACAGAGGGGGCAGTAATAGCAGGGTTTAGGACAATGTTGATAGTGTCAAATATTGCTTTGGGTGAATGAGAGTTTTTTTAAATAATATCAGCAAAGTAATTTGTTCTGGCTGCTTTGATAGTTTTTTGATAATTGACAAGGGAACTCGTCAACATTTCATATGAGATTTGAAGCTTGTCTTTTTTCCACCTTCTCTTTGCTCTCCTACATAATACCCTGGCGGCACGGGTTGCCTCAGTTTGAGTGGGGCTACATCTTTCAGGACATCTGCACAAGTTGAGTTAAACTGAGTGACCAACTCTTCTGTACTCAAGCAGGGTAGCTGGGCCTCAAGTGTATCCGGTAAGGAGGTAGCTATGTAAGCGTCAGAGAACCTGCTGGCTGTGGAGGATTTCATTGTGTGAGAATAAGAGGCAGGCAGTTTAGTTTTATGGGCAGTGTGAATGATGGTAGAAAACCTGATGATTGGTTCTGGTCACACCTAGCCAACAGCTTCTCTTCTCTGATTGGTTCTGGTCACACCTAGCCAGCTGCTTCTCTTCTCTGATTGGTTCTGGTCACACCTAGCCAGCTGCTTCTCTTCTCTGATTGGTTCTGGTCACACCTAGCCAACAGCTTCTCTTCTCTGATTGGTTCTGGTCACACCTAGCCAACAGCTTCTCTTCTCTGATTGGTTCTGGGTCACACCTAGCCAGCTGCTTCTCTTCTCTGATTGGTTCTGGTCACACCTAGCCAGCTGCTTCTCTTCTCTGGATTGGTTCTGGTCACACCTAGCCAACAGCTTCTCTTCTCTTGATTGGTTCTGGTCACACCTAGCCAACAGCTTCTCTTCTCTGATTGGTTCTGGTCACACCTAGCCAGCTGCTTCTCTTCTCTGATTGGTTCTGGTCACACCTAGCCAACAGCTTCTCTTCTCTGATTGGTTCTGGTCACACCTAGCCAACAGCTTCTCTTCTCTGATTGGTTCTGGTCACACCTAGCCAGCTGCTTCTCTTCTCTGATTGGTTCTGGTCACACCTAGCCAGCTGCTTCTCTTCTCTGATTGGTTCTGGTCACACCTAGCCAACAGCTTCTCTTCTCTGATTGGTTCTGGTCACACCTAGCCAGCTGCTTCTCTTCTCTGATTGGTTCTGGTCACACCTAGCCAGCTGCTTCTCTTCTCTGATTGGTTCTGGTCACACCTAGCCAACAGCTTCTCTTCTCTGATTGGTTCTGGTCACACCTAGCCAGCTGCTTCTCTTCTCTGATTGGTTCTGGTCACACCTAGCCAGCTGCTTCTCTTCTCTGATTGGTTCTGGTCACACCTAGCCAACAGCTTCTCTTCTCTGATTGGTTCTGGTCACACCTAGCCAGCTGCTTTCTCTTCTCTGATTGGTCTGGGCATACCTAGCCAGCAGCTAGTGGTTTAGCTCCTCCAGGTACACAGGCTGTAGTGTATTGAAAGTCCAGTTTATTGCGAAGGCTGCAGGTAAAGAGGAATGATATGCCGCAGATGTGCTAGCATGCTAGCATTCCCCTTGAGTGTGCTGGTGGCTGACTTTAACCTGTGGTGCACTGATTAGCCAATGCACCACAGGCTTGTAGCCCCACCCCCCAGACACTACCTGGGCCGGTGAGGCCAATTAAGCCAGCCAACCACCAAGGTGAACGCTGAACTCAAGACGGAGGGTTTTGAGTCTCTATTCTCTGCCCTTGTCATCTCTCAGACATCAAGAGTCTGCCAGGTGGACCAGGGGCTTTAGAGGCAGACTCTCCGTGTCATCACAAGAGTCATGCTGGATGTTGTTGGACTTTCTATTTGTTCCTGCTTCTATTTATATTGCTTCCTGCGTCCGTGTTGCCTCGCCAGCCTGACCGTCAGATGGGCCGTTGACCGGTCAGACCACTAGTCGGTCAGTAACCAGTCTGTCAGTAACCTGTCAGTCATTCAGTCGTTTGTGTGTTTTACTCAAAGAAACCACACACACACACACACACACACACACACACACACCTTGATGGCATCTGTGTAATATTTGGATAAAAGTATATTCTGACTACTGAAGTTACTAAATAGTAATACTTCTATACTATATAATACTTATAAAGTAAATGTGTGTGTCTCCAGGACGCTCAGCTCAGCATGCCAGCAGCGCAGCAGGAAGTGTGAAGCTCTGGAGCCGCTGGGATGAACATGCCACTGCACCAAATCTCTGTCATCCCCCGTGATGTCACTTCCTCCCGGTCTCCGGTTGCGGGAAGGCTAAGGACAAAGACAAGCAGGTAGGTCACCTGAACTCAGTCAGTCTCTACTATAGAGGGGACACTTCAGTCTGTCTACTATAGAGGGGACATGTCAGTCAATCTCTACTATAGAGGGGACACTTCAGTCTGTCTACTATAGAGGGGACATGTCAGTCAGTCTCTGCTATGGAGGGGACACTTCAGTCTGTCTACTATAGAGGGGACATGTCAGTCAATCTCTACTATAGAGGGGACACTTCAGTCTGTCTACTATAGAGGGGACATGTCAGTCAATCTCTACTATAGAGGGGACACTTCAGTCTGTCTACTATAGAGGGGACATGTCAGTCAGTCTCTGCTATGGAGGGGACACTTCAGTCTGTCTACTATAGAGGG